>OZ014473.1:49651525-49840450 GCA_963965965.1 Trididemnum nubilum | reverse complement strand
AAAAAAATTGTCGGCAAAACTTTGTTTGGATGTTTCAGGTTTTGGTTTTTGTCTGGATTTGTTGCATTTCTTGTCACTTTTAACGACTTATGCTGTGGCTTACTGTCACACGCATTTGTGGATAACGGACCAAAGTTGGCAGACTGGTCCAAATGAGTTTGTATTACACTTCGAGGCTGTTTTTGTAGTTTGTTGACATCAAATTGTGGAGTTAATACAGGTCGTTTCTTGTACAATTTCATTATTTTGATCAAATTACGCAAATTTTCGTCATAGGTTCGTATTTTGAAGATATTGAAACAAATCTTCCAATCAAATAAAATACCACGTGTGTGTTTACACGATTATTTGAAGCGATTGTCATCAAAAGTTTGCTTCGATGCTTCATTTACGAGTTTGTCTCGTTTTGTTTCATTTCGTGTCAGTTTTAACTATTAATGCTGCTGAACACAACGTTGTGGCTTATTCTCACGCATACGTTTATGGTTAACGGACCAAAGTTGGTATACTGGTCCAAATGAATCTGCATTACTCTTCGAACTTGTTTTTATAGTTTGGTGACATCAAATTAGAAAGTTAGTACGGTTGTTCTCAAAACAGTTTTATGATTTTTTTTTAAATGCACAACAAATCGTCATAAGTTCGTATTATAAAGACATTGAAACAAATCTTCGAATTGGAAAGCATACCTTGCGTGTATTTACATGATATTTTGAAGAGATTGCCGGCAAAAATTTGTTTGGATGTTTCATTTAGGAGTTTGTCTCGATTTGTTGCATTTTGTATCACATTAACCAGTTATGATGTTGCTTACTGTCATGCATACATTTCTGGGTAACGGATCAAAGTTGACTAACTGGTCCAAATGATTCCGTATCACACTTCAAAGCTGTTTTTGTAATTTGCTGACATTAAATTGGGAAGTTAGTGCTGGTCGTTCTTCAAACATTTTTGGTAATTTTACTCAAATTGCACCAAAATTCGTCTTAACTTACTAAATTGAAAACATTGAAACAAATTTTCCAGTTGGAAAGCAGACCTTGGTGCATTTACATGATATTTTAAAAAAATTGTCGGCAAAAACTTACTTCAATGCTTCATTTATGTGTTTTCTTGCTTTATGTGTTTTCTCGTTTTCTCGTTTATTTGCCAACTTTGGTTCCTTACCGTGAAATGCATGCGTGACAGTAAGCCACAACGTTGCGTTCAACAGCATTAATAGTAAAAATGACACGAAATGAAACAAAGCCAGACAAACACATAAATGAAACATCCAAACAAATTTTTGCGAACAATCTTTTCAAAATATCATGCAATTACTCGCTAGGTATGTTTTTCAATTGGAAGATTTGTTTCAATGTCTTCCATGTACGATGTTACGACGATTTCTTGTGTAATTTGAGTAAAATTAACAAAACTGTTTTGAGAACGACCAGCACTAACTTCCTAATTTGATGTCAGCAAACTACAAAAACAACTTCAAAGTGCAATACAGGGTCTTTCCGACCAGTCTGCCAACTTTGGTCCGTTATCCACAAATGCGTGTGACAGTAAGCCACAGCATAAGTCGTTAAAAGTGACAAGAAATGCAACAAATTGAAAACAATTACACAAATGAACCATCGAAACCAAATTTTGCGAATATTTTCTTCAAATTATCATATAATACACGCAAGGTATGCTTTTCAATGAGAAGACTTGTTTCATTGTCTTCAATAAACGAAATTATGACGATATGTTTTGTAATTTCAGAAATTATAAGGAAACTGTTCAGAGAACGACCTGTACTAACCTCCCAATTTGATGTCAGCAAACTAAAAAAACAACTTTGAAGTGTAATGCAGATTCATTTGGACCAGTCTGCCAACTTTGGTTCCTTACCCTTAAATGCATGCGTGACAGTAAGCCACAACGTTCCGTTCAACAGCATAAATCGCGAAAAGTGACACGAATTGCAACAAATCGACACAAACACATAAATGAAGCATCGAATCAATTTTTTACCAACAATCTGTTCAAAATATTATGTGAATACACGCAAGGTATGTTTTTCAATGCGAAGATTTGTTTCAATGCCTTCAATATACGAACTTATGACGAATAGTTGTTCAACTTGAGAAATTATAAGGAGCCTGTTTAGAGAAAGATCTGCATTAACTTCCCAATTTGATGTTAGGAAACTGCATTAACAACTTCGAGGTGTAATACAGACTAATTTGGACCAGTCTGCCAACTTTGGTCGATTACCCATAAATGTATGTATGAAAGTAAGCCACAGCATAACTCGTTAAAAGTGACACGAAATGCAACAAATCCAGACAAAAACCAAAACCTGAAACATCCAAACAAAGTTTTGCCGACAATTTTTTTAAAAATATCATATAAAAACACGCTAGGTATGCTTTCCAATTCGAAGATTTGTTTCAATGTCTTCAGTATACGAACTTATGACGAACTGTTGTGCAATTGGAAAAACTATAAGGAAACTGTTGAGAGAAAGACTTGCATTAACTTTCCAATTTGTGATTAGCAAACTACAAAAAGTACTTCAAAATGTAATGCAAACTCATATGGACCAGTTTGCTGAGTTTGGTCCGTTACCCTTAAATGTATGCGTGACAGTGAGCCACAGCATAACTTGTTAAAAAGTGACACGAAATGCAACAAATAAAAACAAACACATAAATTAAACGTCGAAACAAATTTTTGAAACAGTCTCTTCAAAATCTCATATAATACACGCAAGGTATGCTTTCCAATTGGAAGATTTGTTTCAATGTCTTCAATATACAAAATTATGACAAAGTTTTGTGTCGTTTGAATGAAAGTAATGAAACTTTGTGGGGAACGACCAGTACTAACTTTCCAATTTGATGTCAGCACTCTACAAAAACAACTTCGAAGTGTAATACAGATTCACTTGGACCACTCTGCCAACCTTGGTTCATTTTCTTAAATGTATGCGTGACAATAAGCCACATCAATAAATTCTAAACGTCACACGAAATGCAAGAAAGCGAGACAAACACCTAAATGAAGCATCGAAACAAACTTTTGCCAACAATCTTTTCAAAATATTATGTAAATACATCCAAGGTATGCTTTCCAATTGGAGGATTTGTTTCAATGTCTTCAATTAACAAACTTATGACGACGTTTTGTGTAATTTGAACAAAATTTATCAAATTGTACACACAACGACCTGCAGTGACTTCCCAAAATGATATCAGCAAACTACAAAAGCAACTTCGAAGTGTATTACAGAGTTATTTTGACCAGTCTGCAAACTTTGGTTCGTTACCCATAAATGTATCCATGACAGTAAGCCGCAAGGTTGCGATGAACAGCATAAATCGTTAAAAGTGACATGAAATGCAACAAATCGATGCAAACACAAAAATGAAGCATCCAAACAAAGTTTTGTCAACAATCTCTTCAAAATTTTCTGTAAATACACGCAGGGTATGCTTTCCAATTGAAAGCTTTGTTTCAATGGCTTCAATATACGAATTTATGACAAAAATCTGTGTAGTTTGAGCAAAATTAATGAAATTGTTTAGTGAACAACCACTACTAACTTCCCAATTTGATGTGAGCAAACTACAAAAACAAGTTCGAAGTGTAATGCGGAATCATTTGGACCAGTGTGCCAACTTTGGTCCGTTACCCATGAATGTATGCGTGACAGTAAACCACAACGTTTTGTTCTACAGCATAAATCGTTAAAAGTGACACAAATTGCAACAAATCAAGGCAAACACATAAATGAAGCATGGAAAAAAGTTTTTGCTCACAATCTCTTCCTAATATCATGTCTTTAATAAACGAACTTATGCTTTATACACGCAAATTATGCTTTCCAATTGGAAGATTTGTTTCAATGTCTTCAATATACGAACTGAAGACGAAATTTTGTTTGATTAGAATGCAACTAATGAAACTGTATAAAGAGCGACCAGAATTAACTTCCCAATTTGATGTTAGCAAAGTGCAAAAACAACCTTCAAGTGACAGGTTCATTTGGACCAGTGTGCCAACTTTGGTCCATTAAACTTAAATGTATGTGTGACAGTAAGCAGCAGCATCAATTGTTAAAAGTGACACGAAATACAACAAATCGAGACAAACACATAAATGAAGCATTCAAACAAGCTTTTGCCAACAATCTTTTCAAATTATCATGTAAATACACGCAAGATATGCTTTTCAAATGGAAGATTTGTTTTAATGTCTTCAATATACGAACTTAGAATGAAGTTTTGTGTAATTTGAGCAAAATTAGTGAAACTGCACAAAAAGCGACCAGTACTAACTTCCCAGTTTCAAGTCAGCAAACTACAAAAACAACTTCCAACTGTAATACAAATTCATTTGGACCAGTGTGCCAACTTTCGTCTATTACCTTTAAATGTATGCGTGACAGTAAGCCACAACGTTGCGTTCAACACCATAAATCGTTGAAAGTGACACAAAATGCAACAAATCGAGACAAACATATAAATGAAGCATTCAAACAAATTTTTGCCAACAATCTGGTGAAAATATCATACAAAAACATGCAAGGTAAGCCTTTGAACTGGAATGTTTGTTTCAATGTATTCACATAACGAACTTTTGACCAAGTTTTTCGTATTTTATGCAAAATTAGTGAAACTGCACAAAAAGCGACCAGTACTAACTTACCAGTTTCAAGTCAGCAAACTACAAAAACAACTTCCAACTGTAATACAAATTCATTTGGACCAGTGTGCCAACTTTCGTCTATTACCTTTAAATGTATGCGTGACAGTAAGTCACAACGTTGCGTTCAACACCATAAATCGTTGAAAGTGACACAAAATGCAACAAATCGAGACAAACATATAAATGAAGCATTCAAACAAATTTTTGCCAACAGTCTGGTGAAAATATCATACAAAAACATGCAAGGTAAGCCTTTGAACTGGAATGTTTGTTTCAATGTATTCACATAACGAACTTTTGACCAAGTTTTTCGTATTTTATGCAAAATTAGTGAAACTGTCCAGAAAATGACTAAATACTAACTCTCCGATTTGACGTCAGCTAATTACAAAAACAACTTGGAAGTGTAATACAGTTTCATTTGGGCCAGTTTGCCAACTTTGGTTCGCTACCTTTAAAGGTAAGAGTGACAGCAAGCCACAAAGCTGCATTCAACAGCATAAACCGTCAAAAGTGACACCAAATGCAACAAATGAAAATAAACATATAAATAAAGCATCCAAACAAACTTTTGCCAACAATCTGTTCCAAATATCCAATAAATACACGCATGGTATGCTTTCCCATTGGAAGATTTGTTTCAATGTTTTCAACCTACGAAAATAAGAAAATTTTTGTATATTTTGAGACAAATTAAGGAAACTTTCCAGACAATGACCTATACTAACTTCCCAATTTGACGTCAGCTAACTACAAAAACATTTTAGATGTGTGATGCAGATTCATTTGGACCTGTGTGCCAACTTTGGTCCGTTGTCGTTTGTGTATGCGTGACAGCAAGCCACAACGTTTTGTTTAACTGCTTAAATTGTTAAAAGTAACACGAAATTTAACAAATGTAAATAAACACATAAATGAAGCATCTAAACAAACTTTTGCCAACAATCTGTTCTAAATATTATGTAAATACACGCAAGGTATGGTTTTCAATTGGAACATTTGTGGCAATGCTTTCAATATACGAAATTATGACGAGTTTGTGTGTATTTTGAGCAAAATTAATGAAACTGTCCAGAAAGTGACTTACACTAACTTCCCAGTTTGATGTCAGCTGGCTACAAAAACAACGTTGAAATGTCACTTTAATTTGGGGCCAATTTTCAAACATGAGTTGGAGACTAAAAAACTAGTTCAAGGCCAAAGTAGGATACACTTTGGTTCTAGGATAATCCTAGACGTTGTTTATAAGTAATATGGCTTGTCACTAGACAGCACCACTATTGCATGAAACTTTTCAGACCGAGCTCAAGTTTTCCAGCTTGGCCCTCTTCTCTGTGTACAGCCTTGTGATAGGAACACTGAAGTCGAGTGCATTGTTAGTAACTTGCATGCAAATGTGATTTTGTTAAATCAGGTTGCAGTCAAGAGTAATTAATCGAATGCAAACGGTAGGCGCATAACTCTTCTGAAACTAGCTTGTTCTAAACTTTTTTTTTCTTGTCTTGATTTTGTTGTTTCTGGTACCTGGTTGATGACATTTCAAAGTAGCTGTAAACACGGCATTGCAGCGAGCTTCGCCTTCAAACAGAAGCGTTCACTGCAACTAAGTGTACAGCCAACTTTAAGGTTCCAAGTACAGACCGAGATACTGCAATAACCTCTCATTAACTGCCTCTGTTATACTCTCTCATTCGTCTACCGCCTTTAGCCAGTTTTTAGGCTCGAACGGCACTGAATTAGGCCACCACTTCATTTTCTTACCGATTTTGCGAGTGAGCGGGGTAGGAATGGTTGAAATACTTTGACCCTTGCCTTTTTTTGACAGTATTTCAACGTTCTTAGCTGCCTTCATTCATAACCCAAACTAGGCTATGGCAAGATGGTAGGCTAGCCTATCTGCCAATGCTATCATTTTCACTCCAAGATTCCGCTTTACGCATTTTCCGATACATCATATCATTAACAAACCATTTTTGAGTTCGTTCGAGTCCTAGGTTATCCACCAGCAAAAATACAACAAAAATATTTCAACCTAACCCACCTCGCTCCATTAGAAACAATGCATTTTGATCAGAAATTTGACCAAAAATTTGAACACAACTCATGCGTGACGAGAACAATTAACAATGCTAGTCGGCCATCCCTGTTAAGTATATCCTTGGTACAACCCCCCAATCGGATGCTGTGACATCATAAATGGTTCAAAATTTATGATTTTTTACGTTTTCTGATAAACTGCAACTGTTTTTAACTCTCAACAGCAACCAAAACAGTAGCTCTAAGCTTCTAAATCGACCAAGAAATGGAGTTCAATCATGATATGCCCGTAACAAAAAATGCCTAAAATCACTGATTCAAGATGCATTTGCGTTGGTCTATAACGTCATGGCGGGTTGGCCGCCCCCCACTCAATTAAAAGGTTGCTCATGCTGTTGGAGCAGCTTTGTTAAAGCGAATTAACACTCAGTAAACGTCGGTTGAACGAGGGTCATTGCAAAACACTGCACAAATCAAGCATTTGCCTATTACCATAAAACAACAACTTTACACGCCTAACTATGACATCATAGCACCTTCAATCACACCTTGAATCAGTGATTTTAGGCATTTTCTGTTACGGACATATCATGATTAAACTCCATTTCTTGGTCTTTGCAAAAATCCATTCCAAACCTAGTGCAGTAATTACACTGTAAGATGTAGTTTCAGAAAATGCAATGCACTCCTCCCCAGCGCCACTGTGATGTCATAGCTTGGCGTGCAAAGTTGTTGTTTTATGGTAATAGGCAAATGCTTGATTTGTGCAGAGTTTTTAAATGCTCTTGTTTTATCGACGTTAATGGAGTGTTAAATCGGTTATACAAAGCTGCTGCAACAGCATGCACAACTTTTGAATGGGTTGGGGGCAGTGGCCAACCCGCCATTACGTCACAGACCAACGCAAAGATACCTTGAATGAGTGTTTTTAGTCATTTTCTGTTACGGGCGTATCATGATTGAACTTCACTTCTTTGTATTTGCAAATATCCATTCCAAACTTAGTGCAGTACTTCCCAGCGTAAATGCATCTGTAGTTTCAAAAAATGCAATGCACCTCTCCCCAGCGCTGCTGTGATGTCATGCAAATTGTTCTTTTATGGTAATATTGTTCTTTTATGGTAATATGCAAAAGCCCGATTGTGCAATGTTTTGTAAATGCCCTCATTTAACCGACGTTTACTGAGTGTTAAATCGGTTATAAAAAGCTGCCCCAACACCATGATCACCCTTTCAATGGGTTGGGGGGCGGCCAGCCCGCCATGACGTCACAGACCAACACAAGTACATTTTGAATCAATGTTTTTAGGTATTTTCTGTTACGGGCATATCATGATTGAACTCCATTTCTTGGTCTTTGCAAATATCCATTCCAAACCTAGTGCAGTACTCCCCAGCGTAAATGCATCTGTAGTCTCAGAAAATGCATTGCAGTGCTCCCCAGCGTTCAATCATATATAAATGGAGTTCAATCATGATATGTCTGTAACAAAAAATGCTTAAAAACACTGATTCAAGGTGTGTTTGCGTTGGTCTGTGACGTCATGGCAAGTTGGCCGCCCCCCCAACCCACTCAAAAGTTGCACATGCTGTTGGAGCAGGTTTGTATAACCGATTTAACACTCAGTAAACGTCGTTTGAACAAGGGCCATTACAAAACACTGCACATAATCAGGCATTTGCTTATAGGTCGAAGGGGAGAAGCTTCCACACCCTAATGTGCTGTCACAGCAACATTGTGGAGGGATGCGAGGAGTTTTTGAAACACATACCACACATATTTAAGCAATTACATAGATCAGTCATGCTCTGAACAATTATGTGATAACAGCTTTTGAATCTCAATCAACAAAACAAAAGAACAAAAAAACATCTGTTCATGGGATTTCCCCAACACAAATAATTTTACATATTTAACTTTGAAAACTTTGAAGTAGGCCTTGTTACGGTGTTCAAAATTGTGTAGTCTCGTGATACCCATCGAGGTGCCTCTTGAAAAATATTTTCCAAATAGATTTTTAATGTCTGATTAATGATTGAAATGTCCTCGGTTGCAGCCAGGTGCCGCTTTTGAGATATACCGCTTTTACTCAAACGCGGATGAATATTTTAAAATCATACGCTTAAATAATTTGTTTGCTATTAGTGTTGCCATGAAATATTTCACAAGTTTCAACACGGATAATTTTATTTTTCTTTGAAAAATAAAAATTCAAAACATGATAAATTTAAACTAACTAATTAATCATGGAAAGTTTTTTGCTAAAAAGTTTGCAGAATTAAAGTTTCAGCTTGAAATTTTTTGTGATGAATTCTAAGGGCCGTATTCTAAGAGAGGGCTTGAGCAGCTGCTTAGGCATCTACTTCAAGCATCTGCTTGGGATTTACTCAAGTCCCCGCTAAAAATGCTATTCTAAGAGCAAACTTGCCAGGAACTTCAGATTAACCAAAGTTCAAGTTCAACTTGAATTATGCAATCATCATGTGATTTATTTCAACCACCTGATTGGCCATTTTTGAAAAATATTTTGCAGTGAAAGCAAGGAAAATGAAAATGCATTTAGTTTGCAAGGCTGTGTGGCAACGCGCTCTTTAGCGACTGTTAGTGTGAAAATATAAACATTTTTACAAAAGGGATTAATGCAATATTAGTAGTCTTCTGCATTTTTTTAATTTGCTTGGATTAAATAAATGTTGCCTTGTTCCAAAAGATGATAGCCTACGTATTAACTTGAATTATTCCAGAACAAAACACGTTATACAGACAAATGCAGCCTACAGTAACCACTACAGGCTCATAGATACACTCAAAACTTGAAATGGCAATCAGGTCGGAAATTTTTTTGCTCGAGTTTTTTTCAAAAACTTTTGACAGATCTAAAGACCAACTTTGAGCTTTCTAGGACCATCCGTTCCTGAAATATAACAGATTAAATTTCTCCTTAGTTATTTTTGCAAAAAACGCAAAAAAACTCTGTTTTTTCTGAGACCCCCGTCCAGAGTTGTAAGTCGGGCTAGGCTTTTCGGATCGGGTTCGGGCCTAAAGTTGACAAAAGTTTGGGCTTAATTCGGGCTTGAGACGTACTTTTTTACTTGGAAGCACAAAAATATAATCAACATTACTTGGAAACATTGCTTAATTTTTCAGACCTAATTTAAGTTTCGTTTTTTTTTTCCGACATGATTTGGGCTTCAAATTAGTTTTCGGGTTCGGGCTTATATTTCCAGGCTTGGGCCGGTTTCAGGCCCGAACTAGTCGGCCCGTTTGCAACTCTGCGTCCGTCCGGAGTCACAAATTTCAATTTATCACCCATGCCCCCCCTTCTGAAAGTTCTTCATTAAATGCATTAGACAGTGAACAAAATCTTTTGTAAAAAAACCGGTCGACCGGCGTAGATTTTGAAATTTACTGGTCGGGGCGGGTTGAGAAAATCCCGACTGATTTTATCTCTGCATTGGATGGATGCAGCGTATACTACTGAAATAGTACACTCAGAATTCCGATCTTAACTCAGAAATCCAACAGACTATAACAATTGGTATTACAGCGTTTCTAATTATTTAGACAAACTTCGCTTTCAATGAATGCCAAATAATTTCTACTTTGGACTGTTAAACACTATACTGAGCAATGAAAAAAATAGTCGTACTGTTTCATGCTTATAGCGATGCCTTCAGCACCGTTTGCAGACATGTCTTCTCCAATCAGTTATAAGGCCTTTTATCTTTCCAATTTTCTCAAACTTGAGGATTTTTTTTTATCAACTTGAGCTTTATTAAATAAAGAAAATCAAGTGCACAACAAGAGAAATCCACAAAAGTTAGGTGAAGAAGATTCAGTTCAGATGTAATCATAAACTAATGATAGACATGGGGTGGTTCCTTCATTTTTTGGCCTAAAATACAGTTGACAATGGCGTAATCGTAAAGAGGGGCTCAAAAAGCAATTACTGTAGTAGTAGTTCTATAGTATCTAGGTAAACACACAAAAGTCACATTTGAAAGACAAGGAGCACCAAACAACCCTAAGGTTTTTCAGTCGAGATGCTTCCTGTTAATATACACAATAGATTATTACAGCCCCTTTTCACCAGCAAAGTCACGTAGGAAGATTTAGTCTAAATTTTTATGTAAGTTTTAGAACAAACTTGGACTTAACTAGTGAATAAAGAGAGGATTTGAGCCAATTATTGTTTAGAAAAACTCCAACAGCTTACAAATTTTATGAGTAATTTAATTCTCTCAAATGGCTCTGAAAACGGACAAAATGGCACACAAATGGCATTGAAATAGCTATATTTTTCGAAAAATCACAAAAATCGTCCAGAAAAATATGACTTTTTGTAGTTCAAGCTCGCATCCCTACCTAACAAAATTTGGTTAAGTGCCTGGTCTCGTAGTTAATTGATAAGCAAAAGCAACAAAAACGGCATAGCCAAACGGAAAAAAGTCTAATCTTGTTTCATTGTTTACATTCACGTGATACGTCCTGCAGATATTGCAACTTCAGTCAGCCTCTCAAAAAAACATTGCATCACTGGCAGTGTTTTGTTATCGCTTTCACAATCCACGCCATACTGTGAAGATTTTGCTTATCATGTCACAATCAAGCAGCCACAAAATTTGCAACGTGATTGAACCTGTTGCTTCTTTCAGCCAGCTGCTTCAGTCGTCTTGTGAAAATTTTACCGCTTTTTCTGCAACAAAATAGGTTTCATCAAGTTCAGAAAAATGTTCCTATAAATGATTATTTTACCTTTGTTACAGTTGTTCCTATACTCAAGAAAGTGCAGCACAATGGATTAAAACGTTATTTTTTGTTTTTTTAACAACGTCCTGTACGTAGCTCTTTCTCAGATAATATTAGAGCTACCCGGTACTATTGCATTGTTCATTAAGTGGATTGCGTTTATTTATTTTTTGAAGTCGCATTTTGGCCCAAATAAAAAAAATCAAAAATAAAAATATGGAAATATTGCAATGGCATTTCACTTAGTCACACAACTTCAGAAAAAAAACACGTATTGGGTTTGAAAACTATAACTTAGCTCAACTACTGTGGGATATAACTGATGTAGTCTGATACACGCTTTGGCATTTAGCGCTGGATTAATTTCTACAGTACCGGAAATAAGTTTAGGAAGATTTTTATTTTGATGAACTTTTCTTGATAAAGTCACTTTGCAACAATTTTACAAAAAAGTGCTGATTTTTTACTGTGTCTTGTGTTGATTTTACCATTATTCTTTGTATTTTTCAGCAAATAGTAATGATATCGTTTACATTTCATAACGGTTTTTGATAGTATAGGCTTGATTTTTAATTTTGTTGTGAAAATGGGAAAACTGCCTCAAATTTCAAAAGCTTTAAAAAGCAACGTCATCCTTTTAAAACAAGAAGGCTACAAAAATGTTGAAACTTCAAAACGATTGAAACTCTCTGAAGCATCCGTTAGTCGAATATTACAAAGAAACAAGCAAAATCTTAGTCTTTCTCCCTTGAAAAGAAGTGGCACACCCCGTACCACCACTCCCAGGACGGACCGCAAAATCAAACAGCTTTGCCAAAAGCAACCATTCATTTCTTCATCAGAAATAAAAAGATCTATGCAAGAGCTGATTAGTGTGACGACAAGAACAATTAGAAATCGTATGCACAAAGATTTTAAACTTCCTGCCCGCAAACCTCTGAAGTAACCCCTGATTACACCAAGAATGGCCCAGCAAAGGCTTGAATTTTGCTGCCACTACAAAGACTGGTAAATAAAAGACTGGCAGAAAGTGATGTCTTTTGACGAATCCACCTTCTTACAGTTTGCTTCCTACAAACCCTTCGTTCACAGATCACATGGATCTTCACCAGCGGACTCACGGTACCTCCAACCAACCGTTAAGCACCCCCCATCAGTCATGGTGTGGGGGTGCTTTTCCAGCCAAGGCCGAGGTGGTCTTTATTTCTTGCCAAAAGGACAAACAATGAATGCCTCACAGAATATTAGCGTCCTAGATGATAATCTACAGTCAAACTTCGATACTATGCCACCCTTTGGGACCGAGAGAAAGTGGCATAGTAGCGAGGGTGGCATAATAACAAGGATTTGTAAAAACAGCCTTGTGATGTAACAATGTAATGCCATGTTGTATTGTACGATTATAATATACATGTATTTCAGTATAATGTACAGTACAGTGCAGTAGTTTCGGGAAGGCCAGTGTGATGCAAGCATGCGATCGGATAGACGACGATGTGCATGAAATCTGCAGAAAGAACATGCGCCAGCTGACGATTCCTCAGAGTTTTGGGCTGAGCTACAGTAGATAACTTGAGAGAACATATTACATGCACATACTGCATACTTTTGCCGTTTCACAGCCGTTTAATTGTTTCGTTCGTAGCGTTTATTGTTTCATTAATACACTGCAATACTGTACCTCATGTGGCATAGTAGCGAGGGTAAGTGGTGGCATAGTAAATATATTTTCTATTGAATTTAGTTGGTGACGATCAAAAGTGGTATACTAGCGAGGGTGGCATAGTAGCGAGGTGGCATAGTAACGAAGTTTGACTGTACTGAATTTCATGAGCATTCATGGATGCACAACTTTCCAAAAAGACTCGGCACCATGCCACAAAGCCAAATCAGTCATGAATTGGTTTCACACCAAAAATGTCACAATGCTCAAATGGGCAGGAAATTTTCCTGACCTTAATCCTATTGAAAATTTACGGACACTGATCAAAAAAAAAGTTTCTACATCAAATCCGACAACTTTGGATGAGCTAAAACAGATCATTAAAGAGATTTGGTGCACAGATAATGACCAAAATGTTGCCAAAACCTTACAGATTCCATGCCTAGCCGCATTCAAAAGATAAACAAGGGTTACCACACTAAATACTAGTGTAACTGCTGTAATTTGCACCATGTTGGAGGAACATGATGTTTGTTTTCCGTTTTGTTACATTCAATAAAGAAATAAAAAGATGTCATTTTTGCGTTTTTTCGGCTTTTCAAAAAACCTTTCTAAACTTTTTTCCAGTACTGTAGAATCAGTTGAAAAAAGGACTTAAGTCACCACACTAAGTTTTAATTATTTACCTGCTTTACTGCTTATTGCTTTCAGTTTGCTTTTAGACTTGAGATGCACTTTCTTCAGTGCAACTTTCATCGTTCGCTTTTTGTTGACCTTTCGGGTGTCAGTTTATTTATCCGCTGCCAAGGCATGAGTTGATTGTGCCGGTATACATCAAGACAGATGTTCCTAAAACAAATGTTTCTGCAATATTGAGTAAAGAATAAATTCACCTTCACCAGATTTACCACGCAGGCGACCAGGAGCTGATACTGCGTATACGAGACGCTTCTTTCTGTACGTTCTGGCAATTGCATCTTTATTCGCCAAGCTGCCTAGGCCAAAGGTACACCAAAGATACTTCTCGTAGCGCAACTCAAAAAACATTATAAATTACAAACAAGAAATTCTACAATGCAAATTGCACAATAAACATTGGGGAAAGCATTGATTCACTCTACCGGTAAACAGTTGTTTCAAATATGCATGTTTCTAAAAAGCATGTGTTTAGCGATACAAAGCATAATACTACAAAACTACCTACTGTTGATGAGTGTCACTACTATTAAACCGAAAAAGCACAAAAACAGCATTTATTAACAGTCATAAGTCTTACGTGATTTACAAATGATGGCATTTTCATATATTGTACAGTAAGTAACTTGAGAAATGAATTAGAACTTGGTCTACCTGTGCTGCACAATTACATGCTACAGCAATGTCTTTAATGGATTTTTTAGAGTTTGAATTACATCTATCATTTAATTGTTTGAACCAGCATGCAGAAAATTTCTTCTTCAACTATGCAACAACTATCATACTAAATAACTTTAATCAAAATCTTTAATTCCTGAAACAACAAAAAATCGAGTAGTGTTAGATATCAAAACGCTTGTACTGTTTTCTTTGTTCAGATATTGCATTATACTCTGTACTGCATTTACCTAAAAATCAAATGTCATTTTGATATGGTCAAAAATAGTCGAATTGGATGACTTGACAAAAAAATAAGGGTATAAGGATCAATTTTCGTTTACACTTTTTTATATTTCTTATTCTGAATGCTCATTTATCATAAAGCTGAATAATTGGCATTTACTTAAGATCTTATTTAGGTTAGATGTTGCAATAAGTTAGCAGGTTCGACAATGCACCAGTAATTTGCTAAATGCTTACTAAAATGTCACACGATTAATACATTAGCCCACTAACTGAGTAGCATATACATGCCCTCTAAATTTACACTGAATAGGCTTAGTAGGAAACGCTGTTTAGTGAACAACAAAAAAACAAGCTGAAGATCGTAGGGTTCTTGCTTACAGACCTCTAATTTTACTTTCAGTAAGCCTATTAAAAAAAATCTAAATCATGTCACCAAATAATAAACCATATCGATAGGTTAGCTGCCGGTACGGTACTACAGTTAAAAAAAACAACTACTAAGCTATTTCATACTTAAATCTATTCTTGAACTACCGTAGTTATCGGGAGACCGGTAAGTGAGCAACAGTAACATGATTAATGCGTTTCTCGAATTCTCTTCAAATAGGCCTAGGGTACCGGTACCGAATTCCACTAACGTACCAAATGCAACGGATCACACACATGACGTGCAACTCAAGCAAAGTTATTGTTTGCAGCCAAATTGATTTATATTTATTGTTAAGCTTAACAATCTACTAGTTATTTTTCTCTCCTATTAAATGCTAGCTTAAAAAGTTAGGCTACCGTACCGATTCACTGCAAACTTTGACCGCAACTGATTGAATTAGGTTACCGGTAGCCTACATGCCGTTAAGGTCTTAAAACCATCATAGACTATTTTCGGCCTGGCCAAAACATAACTACTATTCTGAAAGGCAGTTGCTAAGGTTACGTGACCGTAATTTTCGTTTTTCGGAATTAAAAGTTAAGTGATCACTTTTGCTGTTCAATTTACTATCTCTCAAGCTGGCATCGCTGCCCTAACCCTAACCCTGGCATCGCTGCCCGACCCCTAACTCAAATAATAAGATTCTAGAGAAAAAAAAATTATGTAGTAAATTAGCTCATAAGCTTTATTTGTAAAACGCGTGTCCAGCGGGTATCGATATTCCAACCCTCTGCATTGCAGCCAAGCGCACTAACCACTACGCCATCAGCGTTTCGACTTCGACTTGTCAAAGTGCTGTATTTAAATCAAATCAATGCGAAAAATTCTCACGTAACTTTTAATTCCTAAAAACGAAAATTACGGTCACGTAACCTTAGCCACTACCATTCTGAAACCTTCTAGGTCTATATTATAAAAATTTCACTCCAAATTAAATATTTTAGCATTATTTTTTCAGTCAAGCGTAAGCTCAACCCTACCACTGAAGTGGCGCGAGATTTTGGCAATTTCCAAGTCCAGCTTGACAAATTTTCATTTCAAGTTCGCTTTTAGAATACCACAGTGGTTCAAACTGAACTTCAAAGCTCCCAAGTAGGTCCCAAGCTGAGCTTGAAAGTGCTTCTTAAAATTTTTCTTACAATACCGATTTTGAGCCCAAGCAGAGCTTGAGCAGTACCTGCTGCTCAAGTCCTCTCTTAGAATACGGGCCTAAAACATGGAAACTTGCTTTGAAGTCACGTGACGGTCGTCACTTGGCAGCTGATTGTTATGAATGCAAAACTTCAAAACAATTTTTCAAGATAAAATACCGGTTACCATTAATGAAGAAATTGTTTCTTGCAAAAGATCAAAAAATAATCGAACTACCTTATGAATTACATCACGTGTTTGTTATGATGATAGCCTACCCACAAAAAAGCAGCTTGATACAATGAACGCTTCGAAGAATACCGATAAGCTTCGAGGAATATCGATAGGCTACGGCAGTCGGTAGCTATGGGTATACTATGGGTATACCGGTTTAAGATTGTTTCAAGTGCTTAAGTGTGGCAGAACAGACATTCGAGAGTTGATAAGCCAACCTGCTAGGGCTAGGCTAGTTAGTTTTGAGGAGTGAAAGCCTGACAGTAATTTTTAAAGCAGTTATAGCATTAGGCTATTTTTGTCGGTAGACTATCATCATAATATTCATGAGGTACTTCATTTGTGTTTCGACTTTTAACACGAAATAATTTCCTAATTAATTCGTAAGGATATTGGTATTTAATCATGAAAATTTATTATAAAGTTTTGTATTGGTAACAATCAGCTTCCAAGCGACGACGGTCACGTGACTTCAAAGCAACTTTCCAGGTTTTAAAATTCAATACCAAACAATTCAAGCTAAAACACTAAATATGCAAACTTTTTAACAAAATACTTACCCATGATCATTTATGTAGTTTAGTTTAATATTTTAAATTTTCACATTTAAAGAAAGATAAAAAATATCCTGATTGTAGTTTGTGGATTATTTAACGGCAACACCAATAGTAAAAAAAATTCTTCAAGCGTATGATTTCAAAATATTCATCTGCGTTCGAGTAAAAGCGGTATATCTTAAAAACGGCACCTGGTTGCAACCTAAGACGTTTCAATCATTAATCAGGCACTAAAAATCTATTTGTGAAAAATGTTTCAAGAGGCACCTCGATGGGTATCATGAGATCTCTTTTCTAGACGTTTTTTCTGCTAGCGTAACAAGGCCTAAAGTGTTTGAGAGCTCAGTTCAGAAATATTTCCAAAGCCTACTGGTAATTTATTTTCAAACGACAAAAAAAAAGCACAAAGATACGTTTCTAAACCAACAAATAGTGTGTGGAAGAAGCAGTTAAGTTTAGTTGAGGCAAAACCTGAATTAAATCTGCAGTAAAAGCAGGTTATGCAAGGTACATAGCACGCCCATTGCAGTTTGAGGTTTTTTGGATTAGACCGTTTACGTTTTGTTTCTAAACCAAGTTTTCAAGGTACGTAAGGAACTTTCTTTTAAGTCGTCCCACATACTTCAATACCTACAAACTTACCTTGATGTTGCAGAATTATTTCCAAACAAAATTTGAAGCGATATTTGTATGTCAACATTTAGATAAAATAGGCCTAATAGATGAACTTGGATGAAACATGCCTAATCCATGATATCATGATTGAACTCCATTTCTTGGTCTTTTTTAAAATGCTTCCCCAACCTAGTGCAGTACTTGCACTATAAGCCGTAGTCTCAGAAAATGCATTGCAGCCCTCCCCATTGCCACTATGACATCATAGTTGGGCACCCAAAGTTTTTGTTTTATTGTATTAGGCAAATGCCTGATTTGTGCAGTGTTTTGCAATGGCCCTTGTTCAACCGACATTTACTGGGTGTTCAATCAATTATGCAAAGTTGCTCCAACAGCATGTGCAATTTATGAATGGGTTGGGGGGACGGCCAACCCACCATGACGTCACAGACCGACGCAAATACATGATTTTAGGCATTTTTTGTTAAGAGCATATCATGATTGAACTCCATTTTTTGATTTTTTAAAATATGCTTCCCCAACCCAGTGCAGTACTTGCACTGTAAAGTGTACTTTCAGAAAATGCAACGCACCCTTTCCCAGTGCCACTGTGATGTCACAGTTAGGCGTGCAAAGTTGTTGTTTTTGTGGTGATAGGCAAATGCCTGTTTTGTGCAGTGTTTTGCAATGCTACCGTGTGCTGCAAAAAAGAAAGATGGCAAAATTCTTGTTTCGAAAAAATCAAGTTTTTGTGCACGATTGTTACGGTAGCTTAATGTGATGCAATAAGTAAATTTTTTTGCAAATTTTTTCATTGTTTTTCAACAACGGGAAAGAGTTTACTGAAATCGCATTTTTATTTTGCAGCTCTTCTATAAAATGCAAAGTTGCTTTCTTTTTATGTTGAAACGTTAACATCGCTGAATGTATTAATCATACAAAGCTCAAATTTTCAACTTCGGTTGAAATAAGACTGAAATTTAACATCACAAAATAAAATCAAAGGAAAATGCTTTTTAAAGCTTTTTTGCAAGATACTACGCATTTGCGTTTTAGTTGTTTCTTTTGGCTTTTGCCATAAGAAATTAAAAACTAGTCAATTAAGTTTCAAGAAAAGAGCAATTATTTTAATCTAAAAAGTACTTCTAGTTGGTGTTGTTTTTCTGAGAGTGCATTTTTGTTATGTTTTTTGTTTTGTGGAGAGTGCAACAAAATAAGACGTTTTTTGGAGGAATGCGTGCAAAAATTTTTGGCAGAAATTGTAAACAACTAATCTTTTAAATTACAAAAAGTTGCGCTGAAATTTCGGGGCTTTGGGCACTTTTTATTTATAGCATCTCAAGTCCGATTGACTTAAAATCTAACCAACTAACGAGAGTTCGAGTAGGATGACGCGATGTTTATAAGTACCCAGAGTTTCCTTTCAAAAATTTTGTAGCGACTACTTTGTTTGGTGTTTTGTAGTTGTGATAAGTTTGCAGTCTATCATGATATTTCTTCTTTGAAATCTCACTGCATCCTAAAAATGCTCAAACCTTGTAAGGGGTTTGTAAAGGGGCCGTCACTGCCACCCATTTAAACCGTTGTTAATAAAGTGGCATTTATAAAAAGAAACCATATAATGAAACGTGACATCGCAAGAGACCCTACTTCGTGGATTTTGACAAACTTTGTGGCAGTATCCAACTTTTACTGAGCTTTATTAATTTGTAAAATAGTGACGCAATGTCGTTAAGCAAATTATGGTTGCTGAAAGTCAGATAAAAAACTTAAATGCGCCCTTTTCAAATTTTGTTTCACAATCTTTAACAGCTTTGTGGTTATTCGCTTTTTAAATATCGAGAAAAGTTATCAAAACAATTAAGTAACCTCAATCAAAAAGCGCAAATATCAGTTTACAACGCCAAACTCACTTTTCACAACTTCTACCAATTTTCAATTTATTATGAAAGAACATAGAGTAGTCTTTAAAATGCCAGCAATTTGTGATGAAACCTTTACTACATGAAGCAAATTCATTACTTATCACAATCAGAAATAAGCGACAATTTATGCAGCCATTTTTTATTAGAGTTGCACTCTGTAGTATTGCAACCAACATCTTGGAACTTGCGTATTAAGTTGATTATTTAGTACTAAAACTTTTCTAATTAAAAAACCTCGAGGCGCTAGAAGAAGTTTTTTCAACGTAATAGATGGCAGTTTATTGAAAAGCTCTGCAATCCATAGCTCAAATTTGTTAAAGCCAGTGAGCTCAAGTACTTCATTTACTACCTTAAATGTTGGAAGTCCATCTGGGAGAAAATCTCCCATCTTCAAATCCGCAAGTCCGTTGGTATCAACTCATTATGACTATTTTAACCATCTAGCTTACGGCAGTTAAAAATCTTTTACTTTCGAGTAGGTCTATTTAAGATCTTTCAACCTGATATTCCCAAGCTTTGTCAAAATTTATCTTTCTTGTACAGTATATTAGCCTACAATACTTCAATTTGCCTAGCTGAAATCACTCCCAACGTAGCACAACATCAAATTTTGACTTCTTTCATATTTGTTTTATGCTGAACTATCATAGAAATTTATTTGTTTACCAGAAGTAGGTAAAAATTTTGAGAGGCTCCTCCTGAACAAGGCAACGGAAAAACTTTGCCAAGTTTCATGGTTTTTATATTGATTTTATCTTAGAAATTTAACTTGTTTAAATCTAGTAATTAATTTTTTCAATGTTAAAGGCATTTTTGGTGGGAAACCTACCAACGTGGATTCACTAAAAATTTTCATGTATATCTAACTCACTATATATCCCAAAAATTTTATCTTTTTAGCTCAAGCGGGTAAAAATGTCTTAAGTTTAGAAGGAAGACATTTTGAGAATCCCCATTAACGTGGCATTGACAATTTTTTTCATGTTTTACGTTTTTATTATTTACCTATTCTAAACGTTTTGTCTGTCTAGCTTGGGAGTTTAAAATTTGTGAATATTGTGGAACCCATTTAAAAGGAATCATTCTCATAGTGGCTAGGGTGGAGTGAAAAATAAAAACTTTTGAGTTTAAAAAAGTGGTCTTGATATACGGCCCCAAATACCATATGAAATACTTCTATCGCATTTTTGAGTTCTTGCACCCTCTAGTGGTTGTGCAATTTGATTGAACGGGCTTAAAATAGTCAATTTTGCCATATCTCACCAAGCACATATGCTACAAAGCTAGTATTTAGCTTAGAAGTTGCAGAAACAGCACATTTATATTTCCATTAAAAAAAACTTTGCCATAAAAACGTACCGGAAAAAAGTTACAGCCAAATTATTGATTACAGATTTACTGATTATTGTGCTCAAGTTTTTCATGCTCAACTTCAAATGCATTACAATTGACGTTGGCATTGAAAATAAGCCAGATGAAGTTTAAATTCATGTATATTTGCACTTTTAGTGTGCCATGCTGCTTTATCAGCTTAAAATAGTTTCTTGAATGGCAATTAGTCTTACACAACTGGGCAATGTCCAGCATAGTATAGTGAACAAATATTGGAAGTTTCATGTTAAAGCATGATCCAGTATTGGTTCGCTTTTGCATCATCATTTTATTTATGCTAAACTTGAGGAATTATATTTGGTTAAATCAAAAAAAGTTTTGATTGTACAGTTTAATTCAAAAACACTGAAAGATACAAAAGTACAAAATTAGAAAAATAGGAATTAAAAAAGCAATTAGTAATTCGAAAAGCTACAGGTCTAAAAGGAAGAAAATTTGGCAATTTATTTAATGAACAATATGATACCAATGTTTATTGTATTGTAGATTCAATATATACTGTACTCGATGGCATAAATTTGGTTGTTTCTGAAGCAGCATGCTAACTAGAAAAAGATTCAAGTTTAATGCTACTTGTGAAAGGTTGTATGGTGGAGAAATTTTTCAAAGTTCTGATATTTCTGCCAAGGTTGTAGCCTTGGGCTCTGCTTTTTGATCTTCAAAAAAAGCATGATCATTAAATGTTATTCTCAAGCCATAATACTTCCATATGGCTTTCTTTGTTTATTATCGTAGCAAAAAATATCAAAGAGCTTATTAGCATCGTGCAAGAAATTCGTTTAAAGCTCTTTTTATTGATCTGATGTTTTAAATTTTTTCGGATGTCTAGTTAAACCACTGAAGTTTTGCATTAGTTGATGGATTCTTTGTGCAATACTCAGCATATGAACGAAACTTTACACCAAATCCATCTGTTCTATTGCAACAATTCAAGCTGTATCCAACTTCCTGAAGTGATTAAAGTTAAGCAAGCCCTCAAATCACTTGTCTCTTGGTTGTCAGCAGAAATTTTGGAGAAAAATTATCAGAACTTTGAAAAATTTCTCCATCTCACAACTTTTTGCAACGTTAGATTTGGATTTCTTTTTAGTTAGCATGCTGCTTCAAAAACAACGAAAATTATGTCTTCGAGTTCAGTATATATTGTATCTACAATACAATAAACAATGGTATCAAATTGCTCGTCAAATATATTGCCAAATTTTCTTCCGTTTAGAACTGTAGTTTTTCGAATTACTAATTGCTTTTTTAATTCCTATTTTTCTAATTTTGTATCTTTCAGTGTTTTTGAATTGAACTGTAGAATCAAAACTTTTTTTGGATTCACTAGATATAATTCCTCAAGTTTAGCATAAATAAAATGATGTTGCAAAAGCGAACCAATATTGGATGATGCTATGACATGAAACTTCCAATATTTGTTTACTATACTATGCTGGACATCGTCCAGTTGTGTAAGACTAATTGCCATTCAAGAAACTATTCTAAGCTGATAGAGCAGCATGGCACACTAAAAGTGCAAATATACATGAATTTAAACTTCATCTGGCTTATTTTCAATGCCAACGTGAATTGCAATGCCTTTAAAGTTGAGCACGAAAAACTTGAGCACAATAATCAGTGAATCTGTAATCAATAATTTGGCTGTAACTTTTTTCCGGTACATTTTTATGGCAGAGTTTTTTTTAATGGAAATATAAATGTGCTGTTTCTGCAACTTCTAAGCTAAAAACTAGCTTTCTAGCATATGTGCTTGGTGAGATATGGCAAAATTGACTATTTTAAGCCCGTTCGATCAAATTGCACAACCACTAAAAGGTTGAAAGAACTCAAATTTGCGATAGAAGTATTTCATATGGTATTTGGGGCCGTATATCAAGACCACATTTTTAAATTCAACAGTTTTTATTATTCACTCCACCCTAATAGTGGCATAACCCCAAATTTTGAAAATTTTACTTTGTCTTTATGATTTTCTATCCTGAAACTTCATCTTCTGTTCCTATTGAGTGATTAAAACTTTTGAATTTTAGTGGACTCGCTTGAGAGAAACCCCCCATCGTGGCAAGCCCAGGTTTTTCCTTGTTCTACGTAGTTTTAATTCCCACCTATTTCGAGAATTTACGCCATTTACAGCTTGAAGGGTTTAAAAGTTCAAAATTCCTTTCCAAAATCTTGGTTGCGAAAAAAAAAAGGATTTTTTTTTTCGCAACCAAGATTTTGGTAAGGAATGGCTGAAGCAAATCTTAAAATATTTTGTTTCAAACATGCTTTAGTTAGATGGAGAAGCTGCGCAAACTGGTGCAACTTTAAGCATACAAAAGTCTGGGGCAATTTTTATAATTTTTTGGCAAAATTAGTCGTTTTAACGCTAGTTGATTCAACTTTGTATGTTTTTAAGGCCATTTAAAAGCATTAAATTGCTAAAATTTTGAAGTCATTTCAAGCAATCGAATCGCCAAGACTCTTCAGCCCCCTTACTTATAGGTCAAGTCCAATAACACGCTTAAAGGCATTTTGTATTTGGGGGCCAAGTTTATAAGTGACTTGGATTAGGGGGTAAAGTCCCCTTAGCCACTCACCAGTTGCACACTGATTACATCAAATATAATGCTACTACAAAAATCTAAGATATAAAACTTGTAGCTACTTTAACCCAACCACTGTTGTTTACACTTTGACAGGGAGGTATATTTAGCATGCGGGTCAATACAATTTATGTTTTCATGTAAGTTAGAATAAAAAAGCGTTGCAAAGTTATGTAAGAAAGCTGTAGCATGAAAAGCGCTGTAAACTCATTGTCACATAAAATTTATCTGAGCTTTAGTAAAAAGCTTCCAATGGACCTCACGGTCTTCCAGTCAAGAGGGCTTTGGACTTGACCTGTAGTAGAGAGTAAGGACCTAAAGAAGTATCAGAGCTTAATTCTTTCAAATAGCTTCCTAATGTTAGCAATTAAATTATTTCAAATAGCTTTAAAAACATGCAAAATGCGACCCAAATGGCCTTTAAATGACTACGTATTTTTTTTAGAAAAATCACGTCAAAAGCCTAACAGCAAAAAACAAAAATAATTAATCCAGTATAGCGTAGCCAGAAGGGGGCGGGAAGGAGCTATAGGCCCCCTCCCCCATTAATCTGTCGACCAAAATGTAGAAAAAATATCAAGTTTTTTGCACTTCCAAGGCTATCATTTCTGTGATATGAACTCTAAAGTAATTTAGAGCCGCTTTCGAAGCATTTACTAAGGGAAGGTAGTATTTGTCAAAAGCAAAGCTTGCAAACCAGTAAAAACTTTTAAAAAATGGCAAAAAATAAGCAATCACATTTGATCCCTCCTGCAAAATGCTTAACGTAGACTTCAAAAACGTTGTGTAGAATGGGGGAAGGGTCTATTCAGTAGTGAATTTAGCTAATTACCCATCACTTCTTTAAATTAATGTTCTCTCAGCCCCTTCCCCCAATTTTTTTTAATGCAGACGATTTAAGTTAAAACCAATGTTTTGTTTCCAAATTTACCGGCTTGTAAAAAAAAAAGCTGAAATTTTGCCGTTAGCCACCGCCCTCATAGCCCGTTTACATAGCCAGTTTGATCATGCTTTTACACTGCTAATTGTTATGTCAGGACATTTTAAAAGCATTAATTATTATCTCAATAAGCCTAAACATTAAGTTATCTTTGCGAAAAAAGATTGCAAAATTTTCAGCACTCTGGCTCCAGACCTTTGAGATAGCCGCCCGCCTCCCGGATTGAATATTTCTGGTTATGTGTCTGCATTAATCCATGATCATTTCAAATTTGTGCGCTTTGTATCGATTTAAAGCAAACTTCTTGGTAAATTTAGCTACATGTTTACAGTATAAGTTTATGAATTCCAGTTTATGTGATCGACTTTCCTCAGTCAAAGTTTGAATATTCATAATCTTTGGGCAAAATTAGTTTGCATCCCTAAAAATGTTTTCTCCCATACGGCCATGAGTAAACTCTTTATTGATTTGTATTATTTTGTCAAAAATTCATTTCTCAAAATCGAAACAGTAAACGATGATGTCTCATATATACATGTGATACCAACCGGTACGAACCGCAACTGGAAGTGCGCGCTCCGGCGTGAAACAAAGGTCATGAAGAAGCTTCAAATTATATTCCTTTCGAATGCAAAGTTTTTTGCGATTATTCTTTTTAGGTCAAAAGCCCAGTTAATATTAAGGAATTGAAAAAAGCACGTTTTCGCTGGGTTCCGTTCCACTACCATCGTACTAATTGCTGATAAACATTTTAGTTTGTTTTTTTATAACTAAACTGAAAAATAAACCGCCGAATTTGCAAATATATTATTATTGTTATTACTGCGCAGCAGTGCAAGCGAATGTGCTACCGTTGGGTAGAGTCCACCTACACGTTGCGTAGGCCTCGTTTAGGCCCATTGCAACTGTAGCTGCTGTTATTGTTATTTTGTTTGGTTACTGGTTGAACTCAGAAAGCCTTCCAGCTTCCTTTGTGTACGTGGCCAGTTTGTTAATATTACATTTCGTTACCACATTGTGAGCAATGGTTTTGGTGATTCCAAAATATTTAACACGAATATCTTGGTAAAGCTTGCAATTGCCTACATGATCATGTGGTGTTTCATCCTCTAGGCAGCATTTTGGACACAGAGAAGACTCAGCACGACCTGTAGTTTTCTTGTGTCGTTGCAGATTGCAGTGCCCAGTTAAAACTTGCACTACTCTATTTAAATGAGGCCTCTTAAGCAGGGTGTCGAACCAAACCTGAACTCGAACCGTAAACCCGAGTGAAGCGTTTTATTTTGGTGAACCCAAACCGAACCTGAACCAGCAAAACTTTACTTCAGTGAACCTGAACCAAACCTGAACCTTCAAAATTGTGCTCAAGTGAACCCAAACCGAACCTGAACCCCTAACAAAAGTAAGAATATATTTTTCCATATCCGGATGCCGCTGGTGATGGTACACGCCGGTTTAGTGGCGCGTCACAATGCCCATTGTCTGGTTCTTACTGCAGATCGTAGTAAAACTCGCCCCTTTGACTCAATGGTAAAATTATTACATACACGCAACTTCAAGCAACCACTGTAGGTTAGTGGGCGGCGTTTTTTTGTCTGATTTTACTTTTATATGAAGGGCCAAAGCTTCGTAATTTCATTTCAGGTTATTTCCGGGGTTAAAAGTCTTTATAAGTGCGTATTAAACTCATTTTAAAAAGGATACTATTATGACACAGAATAGCGTTTCTAGACAACTTCAGAGGATATACTGTACAGAAAATCAATTGCTAAACAATCATAGACATAGTGAAATGTGAAGTCAAGAACAATCTAAGACCAAAAAAAGGTCAACAACAATTTTAGAAATGAATGAAGGCTACAGCTCTTAATTAACAGCTCATAGTGTAGAAAGGTCAAAGCAAAGTAAATGATTTTGTAGTATCGCATATACAGGCGTATACGGTAAGCGCGGCAGGGCTTGCTGGGGTAAGGTCTAGGAGAGCTAAATCTCCCTACATCCAGTCCCATAGTAATGTCACTTACAATATTTGGTAGAGCAAAGGGCTTTTTAGACAAAAAATTGCTATTATAATAATTTTTTCTTCCTTAAATTACACTCCGCCACGAGGCAGCGCAAAACGCCTTAGTAAAACCAAAAGATGCCTAAGTAAAACCGAAAAAAAATATTGTGAAATTTTGGACGAAGATGCCAATTAAAGTCACCATTTTTAAACAAACGTATCCAAAATTTTTGAAAGCGGGACGAATGCGACGCCAAAGAAGCCATTAGATCGGCTTATTTGACAATATATTAGCAAACGAGAACGAAGTTAGCTAATTTTTGTCTGAAAATAGCGTGAAAACCCCTATTTTCAGCAAAAAAGGCCAAAAATTTGGCAGCAAAAGTACTCCTGTTTTGAAAAATTTTCTCCCCTGTTTGAAAATTCTGGGTGCACCACTGGGCAGGATTGATGTTTTAGCGGGCACTCCACGAACAACCCAACCTAGTTGCCCTATTCTCAAAAGTGAAAATATTACCGGCAGGGATCTACCTCTACTGTAGAATATCTAAATCGTACTTCAGATATGATGGTTACAGGTCATCACTGAGAAAGTATTTAAAGTTTATTAAAAACCACTTCTTAAAGCAAAAGTGTTTTTGCCAAAAAAGGGACTAAAACTTAAAGACCATTGCTAGGGTAGCGAGGCGCTCCAGTTTCGGACCTGGACTTCTGGCGCTCCAGCTTTGGACGTGGACTTCTGGCGCTCCGTACACGTCTTTTGTGCAGGGCTTTTGGCAGAAATTGAGACTAGTCGAAAAACCTGCAAAAAGTGTGCCCAGTAAATAAAATTCGTCAGGGTTAGGGTCAACTTGCCCAACTCCTCCTCCATCGAAGAACCTGGCTGTTAGCTAGCCACAGTACTTTAGACCATTGTTCCTGCAGAGGACCAAAAAGAGTGAACATAGATAATATTGCGTGAAATTCTCCTAATCTTCTATTGAAAAACTTGACTTCATATAGTGATTAGTTTTTATTATAAAACAAGCTTACCTGCAGCGTGATTCCCATTTTGAAGCCAAATTGCTATTCTTAGGAAATCGGTAGAATTTGCAACTACTCTTTTGGCTTGTATGATCGCATCCTGGTGCAAAGCACAATATCTTTTTACTCTTTTATCCTATATGCCAATCGCAACTCTGCTCAGAACTATCACATGTCATTGAATAAGTGTTAAAACGCTATTTTTCGATGCAAAAGTGCTCTTTTTGAAATGAGTTTAATACGCATTTATAAAGACTTTTAACCCTGGAGATAACCTGAAATGGAATTACGAAGCTTTGGCCCTTCAAATAAAAATAAAATCAAACAAAAAACGCCACCCACTAACCTACAGTGGTTGTTTGAAGTTGCGTGTTTGTAATAATTTTACCATTGATTTAAATGGGCGAAATTTACTGCGATCTGCAGTAAGAACCAGACAATATGCATTGTGATGTCATCACTAAGCCGGTCTAACTTCAACAGGATCAGCAATTTCTCCTTTTTTTCTGAACGAAACGAGTAACGACAGTTAAATTTTAAGTCAATGAACCCGAATCGAACCTGAACCAGTAATATTTTTGTTGAGTGAACCTGAACCAAACCTGAACCTCAAAAATGGTGCTCAAGTGAACTCAAACCAAACCTGAATCGCTAAAATATTTTGAGCCGGAGCTAAACCTGAACCCGAACCGTTATTTGAAACGGTTTGACACCCTGCTCTTAAAGGCGGTAAATCATCCAGCCAATTCCAGTGGTTTACAACAGCTAAAATTCAACTATATTTTTTGATATTTTTTGTTTTGATTTTGGGACAGCGGTTGCAAAGATATTCAACAAATGCAAAAAGATGTCCCCCCGAAAAAAGTTTTCGGAAACTCTGAGTTTTGTTCTTCCCGCCAAAACCACAGTAGGCCTAATGGTTTAGAGAACCGTGGTAGGCCTAATAGTTTTGAGATAGTTTATTTCTAAATAGTTTAGGCCTAATTAGGCTTAACTATTTCTAAACTATACGGCCTAATAGTTTAGAGATAGTTAGGCCTAATAGTTTAATAAGATTACAGTAGGCCTAATAGTTTAGTGAACTGTGGTTTTGGCGGGAAGATCAAAACTCAGAGTTTCCAAAAACTTTTTTCGGGGGACATCGTTTTGTATTTGTTGAATATCTTTTGCAAACGCAGCCCCAAAATAAAAACAAAAAATATCAAAAAATATAGTTCAATTTTATCTATTGTAAACCACCGGAATTGGCTGGATGATTCACCGCCTTTAAGGTTAAGGAGACATATTGTTAGTCGTGAAGACGTCCTACCTACAGACTCCTTCATCCTCAAGCAGTTTTTCCGTTTATTCCACCTAGATTTCCATTTATCTGTGGACCAGATTTTAACCGTGCTAACACAACTGGCATACGGGACTGTAACAAAAGGTTCAGGACCATGCATTTTTGATTTAGATCCTGATTTGGCTACATAATCGGCCACTTCGTTACCATGAACCCCTGCATGTCCCGGAATCCAGGCAATACTGACATGGTTTTGTTTACCTAACTGATTTAGGTTTCTAATGCAGTTGAGCACTGTAATTGATGATACAGTGCACTTTATGAGTGCTTTGATAGCTGCTTGACTATCAACCAGCGCAACAATACTTTGATTGTGCATTTTATCCAAAAGCAGGTTCTTAGCCACTTCTGAAATAGCTAAGACTTCTGCCTGGAACACAGTGCTGTAAATTCCAAGGTGGAAAAATGCTTGTTTTGGGGAGTTGTTTGGGTATTCGGCATAAAAAGCCGCTCCTACTCTCCCATTTAGTTTTGAACCATCAGTGTAAACCTTGGCAGTGCTCTGGTTTAGAACGCTTTCAAATCTGATAGCATTTTTTTGTCTATAATTTGACATTCAAAGTTTCTCTCAAATACCTTTGTTTTCTTTATTCGGTCAGCTGGCATTTGCAGTAGAGGTAAGAATTTCCTTGCCTCATTGCAAACATCAACATGGCTTTTTGTTTTCCCAAAGGAACCAATTGGGTTGACATGCCAGAGCCCACTAACAGTGATTCTGTATGACCCTCGCACTGCCTCAGCCAATAGAAATTCCTCAAGATGGGAGTTATGTTGAGCAAAATTTCTGGAGCACCAGTAGAGGTGCCAGGAAAAGCTAATGAAATCATCAGGCAAGCAAGTCTCTGCACCTTTGTGAGTTTCCTCACTAGATACTTTTTGTTGAGACCGCCAGCCCAGGACACACATGCATTCGACATGGTTGGCGTATCACAGCTGTGTATATCCATTTCATCATAGATGGTGTTACTCCCCACGTTTTACCCAGAGTTTGTCTACATTGCGTTAATGCTGTAGTTGCTTTGCGGGTAATTCGGGTAATATGAGGTTTCCAAGTTAGCTTGCTGTCTAGAGTAACACCCAACAAACTTGCTTCCTTGGAAAGTTCAAGTTTTGTACCATTCATTGACAAGGAACACAAGTCTGGATTGCGTTTGTGAGTGAACAGTACAATCTCGGTTTTTTTGCAGCTAAACTGTAGCTCTTGTTCCAAAGCACAATTTTCAGCAATATTTACTGCTTTTTGGGCCATCCCTCCGATCCAAAGCATATCAGCACCAGTGACCAACGCTGTTAGATCATCGGCGTAGGCTTAAACATAAAAGCCTCGGCTACGTAACTCTAGCAACAGGCTGTTTAAGACACAGTTCCACAGAAAAGAGGACAGGATACCACCTTGTGGGTTCCTCTTCACTACTTCTCTTTTAACTTTATCACCACATAATTCTACTTGGACTGTGCGATGTCTTAGTAAAGTCTCTATCAATGAGGTGAAAATCTTAGACATGCCCAGCCCTCGCAGAGCCGCAACAAAGCTACGGAAGGTGACATTGTCGAAGGCGCCGACAATATCCAGGAAAATACCCTAAGGTGGCTTTTTCCAAACAAGGCAATGCTCCACACGGCGCACAAATTCATGCAAAGCAGTTTCCGTAGCAACTCCAGCGCGAAAATCATACTGCGACGCAGAAAGCTTTGCCTGCACGTTATTATCTTCATTAATCTGATACAGAACTAGCTTTTCCAACCATTTCAGTTGAAAAGAAGTTAAAGTGATCATACGGGCTTTCCTTTCCCAGTTTGGGGAGAAATATACCTGTGCCTTCTTTCCATGCCAATGGCACATTGCTGTGTCTCAGGCATGCTTGAAAAATGACATGGTAATATCCTTTCAGTTGATTCCAACCTTTCTGTAGCAGTACAGGATAAAGCCCGTCTGGCCCTGATGCTTTGAATGGTTGAAATTCGTTAATATCTGCTTCTGCACTAGCACAATATGCTAACAGATCCTTTCCTCGAGGGTTTATATCAGAGGATCCCCATGTGGTGTGATGTGCATTTGCATCAGTTCCTAGAATAGTAGGAATTTGTTCAATTTCTGTGAATACCAACAGATCCCTTAGTAAATTGGGCGGAGCTGGTTCTTCGGCTGCCATGTATGCTGATACGAAAACAAAACTGTCTCCCTTTTGGCACGCATTGTTAACTCTAATTGCCACGATATCCTCATTTGAAAACATCGGGATTAGAGAACAACAGAGATCAGGAGTAACATTAATGCACGCCTGAGGAGGATTACCGTTTTCAATTCCTTGAAAGAGGTTCCATCCTCGTAGCTTGCTTTTGATTTTTGTGGCATATGTCCATGGTTGTTGAGCTAGCACTAACCCGTAACGTACGCTTTTTGTAACTTCACACATGTTATAGCTTGCTGTTTTAGATCTGTGTAGGTTGATTTGCCAACACTCTAAATTATGTAAGAATAATTTAGGTGCCGTAATGGCGTTATTTGATTTGTCAAGTTGTCCGCTGTAATCCTGAGCCATTCTTATCTATATGATAGATGTATTCAAGTATAGCACTTTATTCTTAGAAGAGCCGATATGGCTACTTCAATACTACAGAGAAAATCTCTGACTTCTACGAACTAGAAGTCGTCGGCTTCTCTGTATCTGCTGAAGTGCCAGGCTCAGCAGTATCCATTATTGCCTCACAGGTTCTCATCACCTTTTGGCGAACGCGATGACGTCTCCAGATTCTGAAACTGCTTGGCACTTTTCTTCTTTTGGAACTGAACCCGCCGATAACCAGCGTATGGGTTGTAGTTCAGTTTCTTCAGTGTGGTTAGCGAAGGTTCCTGAACGGATACTAAATGTAGCACCCCTTCGTTCCACTTCGCTGAATGCTTTGTTTCCAAATCCGTACAACTGATTTTTGCATTACAACTGGAAACCAGCGTAAGGGTATCGGAAATGCTTAAACCGTCATCCTCTGGCAACCAGATTCCAAAGGTTTTTGCTAGAGGCAAGTCTTTAGGGCCTTTTGCATCGTAGCCTTGATGAACTACCAAGGATGGTACAATAGCCTCAAGCACATGTTTTGCCCACTCCAAGGTTTTCTCATCCTTGCATATGATCAGCAATTTACCTTCAAAGATAAAAGTGCGTTCGATGTGTACAAGAAAACCCGGATCGGTACAAAAAATCATTTTGGTGATGGCATTTTGAATTTCACGTAGATCCATGTTGTCCATACCACCATTCCCTTGTGACTCTTTTCTCGTGATGGTTAACTTTTGATTGCTGGCCTTCACAGCCCCAGCATAACTAGTTGGGGTGTTTGTGCCAGCCGTCGTTTTCTTGGCTTTGCCTCCTTGCATATCATGAGCGACTTCATGTTGTCCACGTTTCTGTGGGAGGTTTGTTGTAGAGGATAGAGAATCGGAAGATTCTCTAGCCCTTTTGGTTTGACCGGAGGAGTGATCAGAAGACTCCTGATCAAGGTCGGCCAGTGACATACCAGCCAAACCCTTCATCGCTCGCTTCTTTTCTCTTTCTTTTTTTTTCGTAGTTTTTTCCCCGCTTCACCTTAGACGTGCAAGCAATATCCGAGGAATTGCTTGGATTGTGAGGCTCCACAAGGGAAGTTGAAGTGGTACTCGGTTTCACAACTGACTATGCCACTTTTGCTGTACCCTCAGCTTCTGAGACGGACTTCTTTAGCAAAGGAACCTTCTCAACTTGAGGGCTCAGGTTTGATGTTTTTTCGACATCTGGGCTAGAGGGCGCAGTTGGCCGAATGCTATCTTTGTTTGCATTGTCACTAAAGAACTCACTGATTCTTGGTTGTGACAGTGCCACTTCTTCTGAATTTAGGGGTGTCATTCGTATTACTTTTTTTTACTGTTCACTGACATAATTCATATGGTTGGTTTTGTTTAAAGTGGGAAAATTTCCAAAGACCGGATTATTTAAACAAACAGAAAGCTACGAACTACCATTTCTATCGATGGCAAAATACCAACACTGCAAATAATGAAATTTTCTCTGGAGTACTGGTCTTGGCGGAGCCCCCCAATACAGCTGCAGTCCCCTACCCAGGTGCCATCTGGAACTACAGGTGCACGGGGATTTTCACAAGCTAATGGACATGAAGTCCTATGTTGGCTAGACTAGGACCAGCATCCTTTCTATCTTGTGGCCGCGACACGGCAGCGCGTTTTTTCCGCTGTACCCTATACTCTAGGATGTTTCATTTTTTCACCATTTTTGAATTTCAAAATGCCTGGGGTCCCTATAGGTGGTATTTCGGGTAAAAAGTTTGCACCTCAATTTTTTTTCAATTATGACGTCATATTGAGGTGGTCCACGACGTTTGAAATTTTGGGAGTCCGAAATCGCATGGTATGGCAATATCTCCCGAATCGCTCATCGTAGGTCGACAAAATTGGTGTCAAAATGCGCGGAAGAATCGATTTTCTTAATGCGATGCAGAGCAACCTATACTCTACCAGTTTCAGAAAAAAGTTATTTCAAAAAAAAAGAATTCTACACCTATTTTTGAAGCAATGAAGTCATTCAGTTGAAAATATTTTTTGTTTTTTCCACACTTATCGCTTTTGTTGCGTAATAAAAGCGATTATGTGCATTAGGTAACAGTAAAACATTGACAACTAAACGGAATTAATGAAGTTGTGCAGGGAGAGTGCCAGTTTGAATTGCATTTCGAGTCATGGCGTTGAGATCCAGTGTTACGAAGTCGATGCAATATTGCAAGGAGTTAGACAAAAGTGTGCTACCCCTTAATGAAGATGTAGTTGGTCATTATTTTACGTGAGAAAACAACTAACTGAAACGAATCCCAAATTTTTTAACAAGATGCCCTACTTCAAAGATGTGAAAGATCAGGTCTTGATTGATGTAGTAGGCCTGTGGACCAAGGCTGGTCTTTCGGTACTCAGCAAACAGAGGATACAAGCCAAGTTGAAAGAACTGATAGAGAAGTATAACACTGCAAGAAAGAAAGTCATGAAGCGTGGAGGTAGTAAAGTTGACGAAGGGTGGTTGCATAGTATATTTGATGTGTGCACATGCAAATGCTTTATTCCCGAAAGCCCAGTGGTTCATAACAAAAAATGTACATGCAGCTGCGAAGTGGCAGATAGAATACCGATAAAGGAAATTTGTTTTTTGCAAGACCAAAGAAATGATAGGAAAATGTATATCGGAGTTCTGGATATGAGTCACACTAAAAAGGAAATAGAGCTACAAAATCAAAAGAGGAAACGGGAGGTAAACAAATAGTTGAACAACCCAGCACTTCTGGTTTAAACTCAGCTAAAGTACCAGTACCCGAAATCCAAATTTCCAAACTTAGAAAAAGGAATACAGCAATAGTGCATGAATTTCGTAGCAGTGAAAGCGCATCTGATCAAGACTTTAGTGGGGAAGTTGATCAAGAATATGAGCCTCCAAAGGCAGCTGTGGGAGGGAAACTATATGAGAAAGTCCATTCCTATTCAATAACTGACAGGAGCTGAGTGCTGGCAGATCGAAGGATGGTATCAATTCGGCAGCAGTCTGATATTTTGAAATCAAGCCTAGGAAATGAAATAGCTGCATCATCTTCGACTGTGTACCGACAACGAGAAAAAGTGCGAAAAAGAGCTTTGGCTGAAAGTGAAAATCTTTTAAAAACCGCTTCTGCCATACAGTTGTGCTACGACGGATGCATGGTAGATAAACTAGACAGATATATCTTCCTTGGTCAATTTTATAGTGATGCTGATAAGAAGATGCACGAAAGTGTGTTTGCAGTTAAATCTTTTCTCAAGGGATTGTCTGTCACTGCAGAAACAGTTTTGAGCACCATCACCCGGGAGGCTTGTAGTTTTCAACTTTCTCACATTTATTCTGTTATGGCTGACACGACTGCTCTCAATACGGGAAAAAAGTCTGGAGTTAATGCTCGGCTGGTGAAGTACTTTAATAACGAGCCAGGTCATGATATTCATACTCTTGAATGCATGTTCCACACAAATGAGATTTATCTTTCCCACGTAATTTCCTATGTTGATGGCCAAAAAAAAGGGGCCTGGAGCAATGCAAGATGGAGCTTTGCTAAACTTAATAGCATTGGATAAACCGAGCAGGGAAAAGTTAACACCAGCCAATCAATTGGACGTTCCAGTGACCAGGATAGCTGCCGTGCACTTGAGAGCTAAACTGGAGTGGTTTTCCCAGAAAAAGAGCAGCAAAGTTGACGATCACAGCTTTCGAAATGATCAGCTATGCATGCTAGTTTTGGCATGTTACATCATTGCTGAAGTTCCAGATAATTTAAAGAATCTGTTTTTTTATAAGCAAGAAAAAGTTTGCCATTCTCGATGGATCACTACTGCAAATGGATATATGTGAACACTAATTTTCAACTCCAGTAATGTCACTGCTACACAGAAAGCCAAGCTACAGAAGATCGTTTCCTACATGATACCTGTATACGTGCCATCCTTTTTGATGATTCATTTACACCCCAAAGCCCCTGAAGGTCCTTTTCTTTGCCTATTCCAACGTGATCTACTCTGCTCTTATTTTGAAATTGAACCAAATACAGTATATCTGAAGTTGCGATGAAGTACTTCTTGTCACATGCTTCGCAATGGCTTTCTTGGAAAAATGTTGCATTAAGTGTGTTTGCCGAAGTTGCACCATACACTGCTGAAGCAGTTAAAACTTCCGAGTCTTTCCCCAAAAACGTGAATGTCTGTGCATTGCTTCAAGACCGTTCTACTCTTCTGAAGCAGTTCTTTACAGCAAAGAGTAAGGAAGCCCCGTGTATAACAACTGATATCACACCAATGTTCTGGAAATCCATTGAGAACCAAAATCGCTCCACCGAACGAAGAATTGGAAGATTCAAAGGACTGATAAATAATAAAATACAAGATTATCCAACTCAACTATCGCTGTCTGATTTGCGTTTGCGTGCACATTTGTGCAACATGGAAATTAGCGAGTTTTGAGTGAATTAAAACTTGGGAGTTGTATTGCGTCGCGCGTGTGTGTGAGTAGCAGATGTAGCGGTATTCAAGCAAGCAAATATGAGTAGTCTAGTGGAATGGTTTTAGGCAGAAAAAAGTCGGAATGTTTTCAGCTGAACGTTATAAGCAACAGAAGAGAGCAGCATATGCCACTCTATAATTCTGCGTTGAGACGACAAATTTAGTTTTTTTGAAATAACTTTTTTTCTGAAGCTGATAGAGTATAGGTTGCTCTGCATCGCGTATAGGAAATCGATTCTTCCGCGCATTTTGACACCAATTTTGTCGACCTACGACGAGCGGTTCGGGAGATATGGACCACCTCAATATGACGTCATAATTGAAAAAAAATTGGGATGCAAACTTTTTACCCGAAATACCACCTATAGGGACCCCAGGCATTTTGAAATTCAAGAATGGTGAAAAAATGAAACACCCTACTATATTCGCATTGACATTCCGCCGCAATATTGGTACATTGCCATCGGTTCCATATTAGCCCACAACTCCTGTTGGCGTTAGAGTCAGGGGTTGGAAATTAGAAGGCAGGACTTTGCAGTATCAGGCCTTCGTTTGCAATATGGGCCGGTACAAACTGCGGTTTTTTGGTTTAATTGTTCATGTGCTTAGCTTCATAATGTTCTGATCAAACTTCCGATGTCTATGGGTAATTTTAGGTCATATAAAGTTGTGATAACTGACAATTTTTTGTACTTCTATGAAGGCCAGAATTAAGCGTTTTAAGCTGTTGAAGTAAGAACTTACCAGTACAGTTCTAGAGTAGGAACAAGTTTATTTATTAGTGTAAATCAAATGCAAAGATGACCAAACCTTTCTGCTGTAAGGCCGCAACTAGAATTATCATGACAAAACGTTTTAAGTATGCCATAGGCCAGTTAGAAATGAAAAACTTATTTCCCTTGAGAGTTCAGTGTCTATCCTGTTTATAATAGCCTAGACAACTTCCCATGGCTGTCATGCTTCATGCCGCAATTTCATTTAAAAACTCATTGTTTAGTTAGCCAATGCTGTAAATACATTATTTGTATGAAGCATTACTAATTGTATTGGCCTAGTGCAAAATTGCAGCTGAAAAGTTTTTATGTTGTTTGACTTGTTTCAGAAGCCTACTTGGAAAACCTGCCTGCTGTGATGTATTGCAGTTGTTGCTGTACAGTTTGTACTTGATATGTTGATAATTAAAAAAAATTGCTAACTTTAATTTGATGAAAAACTGAATAACCGTAAATCAAGAAGCTATGTGTCAAAAGACAATCTATGAGTGAACAGTCAGTCGCAACTCAGTAAACGGTAAGTAAGTGACTAGATTTATTGCGACGCTTTCGGTACTCAATACTGCGGACGGTGTATGGTACATTTTCGAGTTAGAAATGTGCTAAGTGGCTGTGATTTTGAATTGCATTGAGTTTCATTTCTACTGAGCTCAGTGTAATTTGGATTCGCAGCTACTTTGAAAAGTCAACATGCAATGAAGAAGAATTGAGATGCAAGACAAGCCTATGTACAAAATCAATTTTAGTACAGTTAGTAGTTTGTGACGAGGTAATGGGCAAGTTGGTAGCATGCAAAATATTGTTGTAGCTTACTTTTGGCTTTAACAACAGTTATTTGCATGACTACAACAATAGTAGCCCATCTGAGGTCTGGTGGCCTGTATTGCAATAATTTAAGCAAGACAACAGTGGGAAAAGAAAGGTAGTGCTGGAATATTGTAACAAAGGGATAAAATTGTAAGTTTAACTTTTATCATCTGCCTCTAGATTGTGGGCATTGGTTTTCGATAGCAATTGCGATTAGGATCATGCGATATTAATTTTTGATAATAAAGTTGGTTACGATTACGCGATATCAATTTGTTTGCAAACACTGTTTCGGTAATGCGATGTCGATTTACGAGAGAAAACATCAAATGTGATGTTGATTTCTGATAGTGAGCATCTTATGAACAAGCGTTTCTATCCTGACTGCTGACTCTTACATTGATGAAAGTCGAAAGCAGCTCTATACGTATCAGATATTGGGAGTTGGAAATTCCACAACTTTTCACGTACTGACTTGTAGAGCAACTTTGTGTGTTAATTACTGCTGCAACTAATTCGACTTTCTGTATTTACATAGCCTAAACTGGTTTTTCTTGCTATACCATTATCTATTATCTATACCATTATCTATCATTTGATGTCTTTCCACTAACACAAAATGAAGTTTCAGCAGTAATATTTTATGCTACTATTAAATTGGTAATGATAGCTTATTATTTCTGAAAAACAAATATTTAATTAAAATTTTAACACAAAGTTGTTTTTCTAGGTTTGACCAACAAGATCAAGATGAAATTGGCAAGGTCATTTGGAAGAAATTCGCATATCAAGAAAGATACTGTGTATTTTTCAACCAAAACCTGGTACTTAAATCAACACAAACTATTGCAGTATTTTAAAAGTGTCCTACCATAAGAGGCTTTTCAGGATTTTGGTCTTTACAAGCAACTTATTAAACGTGAGACTAGATGAGTGAAATGTGAAATGATGCAAAAACAAAATGTCAAGTTTATACTTGCGTGCTAAAAAATTTTTTGGTAACAGCAGATAAGGGTAGCTTAATTAACCTAACAAGTGTAATCCAATATGTTATGAAGTTATTTGACTTGCACTTAAGTCAAAACAAAATACTGCAAAATTTAATGGAGTCTGATCATTTGAGGCTTCCCAGGGTTTTGGTCTTTAGAAGCAACTTTTTAAACAAGAGACTTTAGGCAATTGAAATCTATACCAGTAATGATTTGGAAAGAAAAAGGCAAACAGATTTGATTGATTAAGCATAATGTTATTTTGTTAACAAGCTAATAAGAGTAGCCTAGCCTAGCTAACAGTAATTAATCTACAGTAGCAAGTGTAATCAAATATGTTCTGGAGTGATGTGACCCTAATTCAAGATCAATCTGATCAGTTGACAAGTGATGCTTATACTAACAAGTAATAAAATACAGAATAGATATTAAAAAATTGTTAAAACAGTCTTGGCTATTATTTTTTAAAAGGAAATGGTATGGCTATTAATTTAGCAAAATTAGGCATTATTACATAAGCACTTTGGCCCACTGCTGAGTGTGACCACTCATTGAATTAGGCTAACTTGAAATATACTTCCATGCTTGTATCACTAACAGAAGTAAACCATTGTTTCCAAATAATCACTGATATGTAGCTAGCAATAATTCAAAAATTATAGTAATTGAAGGTCAAAGACAGTGGCATCACTTGTGATTTCAGCTAAAAACAAAGGAAGGACAATTTTCACTTGAAATACAGAAGCTTGTTGATGCTTTCCGCAAAATTGGCTTCTGCCAAATATTCATTACATTTTTCAGTTGGTGCAGCATGCACTTGGGGGCTCTGACTGTAGCGGAGCAACATTTGAGCTGCCATAAGGGGATAGTTCCTCTACCAGTTACATTACCTGTGGTTGATGGTTAAAGATCTCTGTTCTGATCAATCTGGTAGGCCCAGGATTATTTCATTTTGCACAAGCAAAGGCTTTTAATAAACTGCTGTTTCAATTGGCTTTCAACAAACACCTACAGGTAATGGTTCTAAAATGGTCTTGACCTAGCCTAAAAAAATTCAAATAAATGTAGTTTACATTTTCAAAGTTCAGAAGTTCGATAGCTTAAAAAATTTTAATCAGTTACTGGTAGGCTACCGGTATGACCGGTATGTCATAATTTATAATGTTTCGGTACTACAAGTTATTACTACACAATATTCTATAAGCCTAATGCGTTTCATAACGCACACCAGGCAAAGTTTGGAGAAAATTTATGACACAAGTTTAATATTGTAGCGAAATTCGCTCCTTTATTAACTTTATTTTTATATCCCAAGTGCTTTAGCTAGGTTAGTTTGAAAGTCATTCCGAAAACAAAATCAGCATAGGCAAATGCTGATTTCTTATCAGCTAATAATCTCCTGAGGCTTTAATTTGATTTATTTCAATCACATTGCGTTTTAATCAGGGATATCTAGAAGATCGGAATCGCTTACTTTGCTGTTTTCGCACGTTTCATGTGTCAACAGTGGTGCTATGCAGCGCTTTTAGATTCTCGGACGCTTGAATGATCACAAAGCGAAACTGCTTGTTCTGTGGAATGCACGTTGGTAAAATCACTAGCACGTGTTGGGTAGTGAGCAGTGGTTGACATTTAGAAGTCTAGTTACTTTAATACGTTCAGTAATTGCAATCTATGTTGAAAGTTCGGGAAAACGTTCATGATAATAAGATTAGGTGTAGATTATAAAAGCGCAGTTTGCAAGACTAGTCAACAGTGCTATGGTTTATAATCTGTAATCTTGTACTGTACTATAGTAGTCTACTAGACAGTAATCTATGCAATTTTTTCAGTGATTGGCTTGGTAAATGCGAATGTATTAGCTACTTTTCGAAATTGTAGTTGTTAAGATCAAGTGCAGTGAATTTAACTCAACAATACTGTGCTTGCGGTTTAGTTAGTTATGAGACTATCCTTGCTTGGAACTATTCGGAGATATCAAACAGCTTTATGCTTTGGAAGAGCATAAAAGTTGCTCGAACTTTAAAGAAGTCGTCATTAAACCCAATCATTGTAGCCAAAACGTCTCCCCAACCTGCCATCTGTAAGTTATATGTATTGTATTTGTTTTTCCTCATTCTGGTAAATGAAATTATTGAATTTGCTTGTTTGTCGCTGGCATTCTTTTCAAGTTTCTAAGTTTAATTCAATGGAGTTTATTTTTGCCATGTCTGGCATGGAAGCAGCAAAAATGACCATACGGTCTTCAAAGTTCAATGCTACTGTAAAATACAGCAAAAGAAAAAAGCAACATAACATCAGCACTTACATATTTACAGCATTTTGATCAACTTAGTGTGTAACATTTTACATTTACAGAAAAGCAGCAAAATGACTAGTTGGCATTATCAATAAACACTAGCATGACCCCAAAAATAGGAATAAAAACACTTTTCATATTGGCATCATAATAGTTTCGTTTACCGTTGCATTTCAACTATGTCATAAGATTATTAAGTTGTAATAGTACCTTGCTGTTTTGAGATTAAATGGTCCTTAAGTTTTCTTGAAAATGTTTTTGGGGGATATTTTTTGAGGTATGGGGGAATTTTGGCCCGGATTACAGGACCAGTTACATTTATTGCTTTTCTTCCAAGGAAAAGATTGGTTGTTTGGATGTAATAGTTACCTTTATCACTGTATCTTGTGTTGTGTTTGTGAATTGAAGCAGCTGTCTTGAATAAACCAGAGGTTATATTGTTTACCTTGTAGTGGATTCGATGCATAGATTTGGCAGTTTCAAGGAAGAGCCTGTCATTACTTGTTAGTTATTTCAACTAAAGTACAAAGTTTATATATTCAGCAATATCATTGTAACAATGGGTAACATCTCTTTTATTTGTATCTTTATATGCTTGAAAAAGAAATGTTGCAGTATATCTACCTAGAAATTAGCTGAAATTATTTTACTGCTAAATCATGTAACTGATGTACAAAAATTAACTTTGTAGTTCAAGGGATGACTGTCGTGTTTAGTAGTACATTTATGTGCTTATTTTCAGGTTTCTTCAGTAAAACCCACAGCCCATGTTGAGAATCATTATACCGTAATGGTAACTATCCAAGCTTTTTTGCAACAGGAAACGTAGTGACTTTTATTTACAATTGTTGGAAAGTGTTTTTGGAAGGTGTTTTTGACTTTTATATACAATTGTTGGAAAGTGTTAACCCTAACCCATAATCATCTATTTGACATCTAGTGGAATGCAACAGCTTTCATGCTAAACCAGCTGAGCTTTTTTGTTTTGTTTCCATCAAAATTTTCCATCAAAAGATGAGTTGTTTTTTCAAATTTCCATCAAAAGGTGAGATTTTTTTTCCGTGAAAAATTTACTTAATGAACTGCAGTTTGTATGAAAAATTTTCGGTCGTTTTTGAAAGTTTGATGGTAAGGTAAAATCAGGGATATCTAGAACATCGGGATTGCTAACTCAATTTGGCTACTGACAACTGGAGGGTTACAACAATTTTTTCAAATAGATGTTTATTAGACATTACATACGCTGTATATGGGTTCTTGACAACATATATGGCATTAATAGTCATCCCTACTAAAACTACTGGGCTTAGTGAGGGAGTATGCAGAGTACAGGTTCGATTTCTGAGGTAGTCAAATAACTGGCGCCACCTTTCCAGGAAAAACTAAGGCATTGCAGCCAGACTGGTGAATAGCCATCAACTGCCCAGTTGATAGTGCGCTATGTGATCATCGAGATGTTGTTCACTGGTTCGGTACTTGCACAGGGCATATTGCTGTATTGACCTTGGGAAAGACACTCCACGCTAATTTCCGTCAGAGCCGTACAGTTTACTCGTCGAGGTGGCCTAGTCTGACAGAACATTTACAAACAGAACCGAAAATAGTAAACAAACACGATACAGCTGATTTCAAAATGGACCAAGCAATACCATAAATACGTATTGCTTTATAAACATATAGCTGACAACAAGCTTAGAATGTAGTCGCTACTGCATGCACATTGTTACTTCTAGTTCAGTCAATAAGCTTTCGAATATGCTTCAGTTGGACATTTTAAAAGTCAATTTTGAGATTTTTCCTAAACATTTTTCCTGGGGGTCTTCTATAGTAGGGCGGCTGTTGAGTTTCTTCAACTGGTTCTTTGCAAAGCGATTAAAACCGTCCGGACAATGAACTTAAAGTTTGTGTGGTCTGAGCTACATTTGATATCGGTAAGATCACAGAATCTGCTTGCATTCGCGACTGCAGTAGAAGCGTTCGTAAATACAGCCCGTGCATTGTTCAATGTCAAGAGCCTTTTCATATTTTTAGCATTCGATGCCAAAGCATTGAAAAATTGCATCGCAAATACCGTAGTTGCAAAGCAAAACGCACTGGCTCTGCAAGTCCGCCACGGTTTGCCATTTTGAACAGCTTTTGATGCTCTTCGAATAGACTTTCAGTAACTTCTGAAGAGGTATTGCTTGAAATCAATAATTTCTTGCAAGACGTGCATTTTCTTTGGTTGTCAATTCGCCGGGCGATGTAGCCGCTCATATAGTAACATATTGCAACATCTGCCTGGGAAATGTCCTCCAAAGTCACATTGGAAAAAATTACCTCCAGCCAATTGTAGTCCTCTTCCATATCAATATGATTTGAGAGCTCATTGTACAGTTCACACTGTTGAATCGTTGTTAACAAGGCATCTTGCTGTAGCAGACTTAAGCAGTGGATCTTTTTTCTGAATGCGGTAGATGTTTCACGGAGGTTAAGTAATTACCACCATTACTGTGATGGTACCATTCAAAGCGTCCTTCTAAAGAAGCAGACGTCAGCTTTCCAGTTAAGAAGTACTGAAAACCATGATTGTCTTTCGAGCAAGTGCTTAGCCAACTCGGGTATTGCTGTTATAGACTGAATGCAGACCATAAAAGTTTGTGTGGTAAACCCTGCCTTTCCGGATTGCGTTACTCGCAAAATATTAGGATGGCTTCTAAATATTTCAAACCAGGGTGGTCATGCTGCATGTGTTGAATTGACATGTATATTTCCTTTTTCTATCTTTGATCTAAATCCAAAATATAATTACTCAGTAAGGGTGTTTACAACACATTTTACACTATTTATATCATTCGTCGCCACATGCTAGCATGGAATTGTGCGCTACTTACTGCACCACAATGAATGTTTTCCATAAATACAGCAATCACATTCATGATTAGACAGTAGACACCATCGAACTTACTGCACACTTTGGCAATACCAATCTTCAAGTACAGAAGCATTTCTACCCCGTTATTATCCTTACCTAGCTGAAAGCTAGACATACCTTTGTAAGGTGCTTTGATTGATAAAATTTTCCATTTGGTGGAGATAAAATCGAGGTAACGAGCAGTTTCAGAAAACTCATGATGACCCTCCAAATAAAACTCGAAGCACGAACACTTGATTCATGAAAAACTCCTATAAAATTGAACATTTGACCAAGACAAATACTTTTAATTTACTCAAAAGCAAACCTATTACTGTGGCTACCATTAGTCTCGGTCACATTACCTCATCTAGGAAAACTAGTTGTGACACAACACCAATGCTTGTGCTGTAATTAAAATTTCAATATGTTTTGTATAGTTTGTCTTAATTTTAACTAAAAGGACATAGATGTTGTCGCAGTAATATTAAAAACAGGAGAGTATATCAGCAGACACTTCCCTTTCATCAAATATACTAATGCATATCAATTGAAAAATCTTGTACCGTAGTCATCGTGCTATAGCAGCTGTTTTGCTGTAACTGTACTGGTAACCTGACAGCCAGATATATTGCAAAACTTTCAACTTACCAAGGATATGTTGAAGTGATGTTTGGGCAATGCTACTTGGGTTGAGGGATACTTTTTTCAATGCATGGGCAACTTTTAGGGGTTTTCCTTCGTCTATGCGATAAAGGTGCTTCAAATAGGCAAACTGAGCAATGCTTTTCTTGCCAAGGATGTACTTATGACAAAGTGTTGGTGAGAGCATCAGTCACTTATTCATAAACTGTTGTACAAATTCTTAAAGTTGTGCGTGAAGTCGAATGTGAAAAAGAGACGCTCTCTTGTGATAAATGGATGCTCTATACTGGGGGATATATACTGGCTCTATACTGGCTCACCATGGCAGAGATCCACAAAAAGCTTCCTAAAATATAAAAAAGGTCAAATTGCATACCAGCTACTTAACACAGCTGCTATCATTACTTTTCTTGTACAGTATTAGTATTAAAGTTTGTGGATGTAGTCATGTCATTTCAAATTCAATCCCATCTGTATTCACTCGGTTTGTTCAGCTCATTTAATGGATGAGAAAATTTAGCAAAGCTTACCACATACTTGCCATTGAAACCTGTCACCTATGAAAATATAAACTCACAACACCCAAATGGGTTTTACTGCTTAAGTTAGTAGGGAAGATATCCTTCTTTCATGAAATTGAATAGCAACATCCATAACAGTTTACATACACCATATAGAAAACTGACTACTCCACTCGGACAGACTACACTAGTATTCTTGAAATCAGATGTCAATGTTGGCAGTACTTCCTTCATTATGCTATGTCGAGGTATAACGAAGTAATATGCGCCTAATACACTTAGTTGCAGGCAATTTCTATTTCATACTTATATTGTATGTACAGTAAAAACCAAACAACGAAAACATCTTACAGGTTGCATATGCGGTTGTCGGTTTTCAAAGCAAGAACATCAAAACAATGTTTGATTCCTTCCATCACATATATTCTCATCTGGTTGTCCATCAAGTGTGCATGCTGTTACGTAATGTACCAGAAGCGATATCACCAATGCAATGCAAGTGCTTGCAGTGAAATCAGATGACCAATCACAAGCAGATTTGCAAACAGGACAGCAAATTCAAAACTCTGTAGTGGTCTTTATAATGCTGGCTGAATACAATTAAGAATTGTAAGAAGATCTTGGTAGTAGAGCAGAAGAAATAAACATTTGCACTTCAAGCTTGTGGGTAATAATAATTGTACCAAGAAGTTTCGCTGAATCCAATGGCTGGTTAGAACTTTTGATATAATGGTAAAAAGTGCTGCTACCTTTTTCCACATACACAAAACCGCTTGGTAAAGATTCAGATTTTAACATTTCTTTGAACTCCCGAGAAATTTTTTTCTTTCAAATAGTAGCTCACATGTTTATTGATTTGACTGTTTTCATTTATCAGTACAGCTGAGGATGTGCTTGATGTTGTGGGTTGGGGTGCAGATGAATTTGAAGACAAATATTGAGGCAACAAAGGAAAAATATGAGGGACCGCAGTTGGCATCAAGCAAATTCGCTCCAGACTTTGGCTTAAACAAGCCTGTTTATGTGATTCTGTGTGATCACTTGACCTAGTTTTAAAATTATCCTCAGTAAAATGATGAGCACAACGAGGAATTGCTTTAATTCATTTTTGCCTCAATACTGGTACTGCATATCTTTTTGTGGAAATCTGAATAGTGCAACTGGTTCTGATTTCTTGCTAGATTTATAACTAAATTTACATTCAGGAACACAACAAGAGTTAACCATTGCATTTGGTAGCCTACAGTATATCATCCAATTCGAGAATAAAGATAAAATTCTAAAAATTAACATTAAAATTTCAGCTAAAATTTTACAATAATGTGCATAGCATCACTCCACTTCAGACTAACCAATAGGAAATACCGGTCGACCACTGGCTACCGGTATATGTCTACCTAGGAGTGCAATAGAGGTTGTAATTTGCTAACAGACTCACTCTCCAGACTAGGTAGACTAAGTTTTTGAAATGCTCTAGAGGGTTATAGCCACATACCAGTAGGCTACTGAGTAGGCTATTTACCGGTACGTATGACAGGTGGGTTCAATTCAATTTATTAAGACAGCAAAAGACTGTTCAGTCATCAAAGTCAACTGTCAAAATTAGCAGTTAAACATCATTACCGGTAACAATTGAAATTAAAAGCAGAAATCAGACTATTTAGAGCAGTATACAAACTTGTTACGCTCAGAGTCTTGTCCCTGACAGGAGCCTCCCTCAACTCACCCCCCAAATGATAAATAATAATAGGCACTAATTAATTTCCTTTTGAATTCTATTTTGAATTTACAGAAGTTCTTCTGTTTTATCTGTAATGGTGTTTCGTTCCAGATTTTTGGTCCATTACACTGCAAACACTTTTGGGCTTGTTTTGATGAAACTCTAGTAATGAAGTAGTTTTTTTTTGATGTTCTTTTCTGGTGTTGTGTGAATGGATGTTATCTAACATTGTAGCCGATAGCATAATTATTAGTTGATGCACTGCAGATGTTTAAGGCTTTGTTGTGTACTTTGTGCATCAATTTAGCTAATTCAAGTTTATAAATATTGTGCAGCTTTAGTATTTGTAGCCTTGAGAATAATGGTGTTGCTCGTGTTCTTTTATTGCTATAAGTGATGCTGCTGTTTTTTGAAGTAAAAATAAAGGTCTCATATTCGAATTGGAGGCACTGTCCACTGAAGTAGGCCTACCCTAATTAATCTTACGCCTATTTTAATGTTTCATCAGGCTTGATTGTAACTTAACGTTTGACCTCAACTATAACTAACTACGAGAAACTTCAAAGTGTATTTTTTTCTGCGTCATTGCCGACTAGCAACTAGTACTACTAACACAAACGCAACACCCTGCTAAATGCTCATGAGCTCAATGACTAACCCTCCAGTTGTCACCAGTCATGCGGAACGTGACGCAGGTAAGCAATCCCGTTGTTCTAGATATCCTTGGTTAAAATTTATGCTTTTTTTTTGAAAGTTTGACGGTTAAGTTAAAATTTTAATCTAATTAAATGCTGATCTATTCACAACCTTCAGTCTCCGGCTAAATCCTGCTGCATTTAAACGCTGATATCTAACAACAGAGCATTTTGTGTAAACGTATTAAAACGTCAATATTACTGGCTAAATCAGTGTGTTCTTGACAATTAGTTGATTGCTTGATTTGACTGCGAAAGGTCCTTTTGCAACTTGCCTGTGGCAATTCTAATTGATCTTTATGACCGTCGCGTATACTTAGTGAGCGACTAAATAAAAACTTGTTTTGTTCTGTGCTGTTAGTTATTGTAACCAAAATGTTATTTTTTTTAAACTAATACCTGTTCGAATGTTTACGGCTATAACTGAAAATAATCACCAATTGCACTGTTCAGGATTTGGAAAGAACGATTCAATGTGTGAACCGCTATGTCTCTATGAACATGGATCTAGCAAATCTTGCAACATTGCTATTTATTAGTGGCAATATTCACCCTTATCCAGGCCCCATCAGCAACCATCCTCACCCCAGGCACCCTTGCTCCATCTGCCATCTGGATGTGGGCAGAGATTCTCTTCAATGCTCTGCTTGCCTCAAGTGAGTGCATTTCCTTTGCTCCTTTCTTACCCGTGCTGACTTTCGCACAATCTGTGCAACTGGCCCTGGAGTGGGCTGGCGATCAAAAAAAAACTGGCTCCCCCACTCAGACCAGTCTCCTTGTTACGCCGCCTGCGTCCCCTCCCCAGGGTTCCCCCCACTACCGCCTGGCTTTTATCACTCACGTCCACCTCGGGGCCTCCCACGTTACCCTTGCTCCATTTGCTCTCTCGAGGTAGGTAAGGATTCTTTAAAGTGCTCCACCTGCTCCAAGTGGGTGCACTTCTCCTGCTCCTCTCTGACTCGGGCTGACTTTTGTAAAATCTGCGCGGCCGGTTCCCCCATGGGTTGGAATTGCCCTGCTTGTCTTAATGGGGACCTTGCTTCTCCCACCCACCGGCCAGTGTCCCCCCGCCTCGTCTCTCCAGCTCTGCCCCCACCCACACCCACTCCACTTGCTTGCTCAGATCTTATGGATTCATCTCTGTCTCTACCCTCACATCCTTCCCTTCTTAACACCTGCCCTCCTTCCGCCTTCACCCTTCCTGCTTCATCACCACTGCCCACAGCTTCACAGCCAATCCACAACTTGCCACCGCACCCTCAAGGAAATCCACGCCTCTCACACAATCTCAGAATTGTGCAATGGAATGCCGGCGGTCTTTCCTCCTCCAGCCGTGCTGAACTGATCGCGTTTCTTTCTGGCAACCACTATGACCTCATTTTGCTCCAGGAAACCCATCTTTCGTCAACCAAAAAGTTCCAAATCCCTGGTTATTATACCCTCCGCACGGACCGGACTTTCAGTAGACGAGGCCCTGTTTCCTCCGGTACTCATAGCACTGGTGGTGGTGTCCTCACTTTCATCCACTCTGACCTGGCTTTCTCTCCTGTTTCTGTCTCCTCTCTGTCTTCCCAGGACTCCTACTCAGACTACACCTGTGTTAAAGTCCTTCTCTCCAACCACTCTCCCCTTCAATTTCTTAACCTCTACTCCCCTCCCATCAGAAACAGTCCTTCTGATTCTCGCACCAGGACCTTCTATCCTGACATCCTTCCTAACTCCCCTGACACTTTCATCCTCGGAGACTTCAATGCTCACTACCCATCGTGGGACAGACTCATTCCTCCTAACCCGCTCGGAAATGACCTGTTTTGCTGGATCACTTCCTCCGATCTGGAAATTCTGAACGACCCCGCCTCTCCCAAGCTCCTTCACCATTCCACTGGGAGCCGTTCTTCCCCTGATATCTTGTTAGCTCCTGCGTCTCTCGCTCCCCACTGTGAGTGGTGCACTCTCCATGGCCTTGGCTCGGACCATCTCCCCATTGAAATTGTCCTCCCCTTCTTTCCAGTTCGTCAACCAAACACACGTCCCCTCAAATTCAACTACAAAAAGACCAGTTGGGATATTTACCAATCTTATATTGCTGAGCACCTTCCCTCTCTTGATTTTGATGCACTCAACATCCACCAGGCTGCCCACTCCTCTTCCGTATTTTTAGTCGAAGCTGCCAAGGCCTCTATCCCCTTTGGCCGCCTTGGTCGTTCCCCCCAAAGCCTGGTGGTCCCAGGAAGCGGAATCTGCAGTTTGGGAACGACGGAGGGCCCGCTCCGTGGCACACCGATTTGAGTTGCACCGCCTCAGATACATAGATGCTTTTCGTAGGGCGTTCTCAGTCATTTCTAGAGCCAAATCTGCAACCTGGCAAGCCACCTGTTCTAACCTGTCTCCCCGTTCTGATCCTCGTGCTGTCTTCAGGCTTCTCAATGCCATCTCGGGCAAAAAGAACACCTCCCAAGACTCTTCTTTTCCCGATTGCACTTGCCCTATTGACACTGCCAACCACTTTGCCTCTTATCTTCGCTCACGTCTATCTCAAGCGACACCCCGTTCCTCGCGCAGAGCTGAACGACAGTTCATGAATGAACTCCGGAAAGCTAGCTGTGAGGATGCTTCTTCCCTCCATAATTCTTTCTGCTCCCCCTTCTCCTTGACTGAACTCTCCACTGCTATCAGCAATTTTTCCTCTTCCACTGCGGCTGGCCCTGACCAGATTGCCTACCCTTTACTAAAGCACCTGTCTGAACCAGCACAACTCCTCCTTGTTTCTCTTTTTAACAGGTCCTGGCACTCTCACACCTTCCCCTCCTGTTGGAAACCTACCACTATCATCCCCAATCATAAACCTGGAAAACCCACTTCCTCTCCGTCCTTTTTTCGCCCCATTTCCCTCACCTCCTGTTGTTGCGCACACGTCTTAATTGAGTGGTTTGGGAACACTCCGGGTGCCAACAAAGGTGATTGGCTACAGAGAAACGCGCTCGGAACTCGAATCTCAAATTCAGCTTCTTGACTCCTGCTCAATTCTCCACCAAGCGTGTAGATCAGATCGATGTTTATTCACAGCAGAAGTAAATTATTCAAAGAGCAAGCGAGCGAGCGTGCGGTTTCAAACTGTTTCGCGCAAACAACTGTAACGGTGACGGAAGAGAACACAATAACACGATGAGGACGACGGCTGACAGTATCGTAATGTGGTTTTCGAGGTTTAATCTTGAGAATTTCCAAGGTCGCAGTTTCCAATTTAACTACTCAACTCAACTTGTCAATTTTTAAAACACAAAATTAATAATGTTACCTTGACAAGATCCAACTGCTAACTCATTTTTAGATTTTACGTAAACAACAAAAAACGCTACAAAACGGATGTGCAGTGTACAATCAAACGTAAAACGAAATTCAGGTCAGTCTTTGGGCGATAATTCGCCGCTTAATATAGTGCAAGCTGAAAATCCAATTTGCATACAAAATTACGTTCAATCTTCTATAAACCAGTTCCCAAGGTTCGAATCTCGTTGCGGCAAATTAAAATTTACGATGTAGGCGTGCAATATTTTACACACTCCCCCCAAATATACTAGTATAGGAGAATATTTCAACTCACAAAAAATATTGTAACGCAAACAAACACAAAGTAAAAGCCAAACCTTTCATTCACCGGCTTCGTGGTCGGGTACTATGACACAAATTTTCGAAATGGGTCTTTTTAAGTTTCTTGTACTAGTTTTCACTAAAACAGATCTAACAAATCCCTTGGGGTCTGCAAAGGTATCGATCACCCGACCAAGAGGCCATTGAGACCTAGGCCTATCTTCATTTTTTAAAATCACAATATCTCCTTTACGCACGTTTGGCTTAGCATCATACCATTTTTGCCTCGGGACTAGTGAAGGCAAGTATTCCTTAACCCAGCGCTTCCAAAACAAATCTGAGTAGTGCTGAATATGCCGCCATCGCTGGGGAAATTTACAAGATCAAACAGCTCGAAACCTGGTTAAAACGCCGACCAAATTATTCATCAGTTGGGGTCCTTGAATGAGCACATCGTTCAATGACACACCTTTACATTGGGAAGCACAGTTAAACACAATTCTCACCTTGTTCTGCTTATTGGGGTTAGTCACGGGATGGTGAGGTAGAAACCAACGACGACTCGCGACTTCCGCGTCTCCCGGTACCGGTTCAGCATAGCCGTGATCAATGTAATTCTGCATGGTCTTGGCATACAGCTGATGTAGCTGATCATCTCTGATGAGCCGACGCTTTAGCGACTCCAAACGGCTCTGAGCCACTGCCCGGTTGTCGGGGAGTACAGTTTGCTTATCACGCCAGAGCAGAGGAGTTGGAAATGTCCGTTAGCAAGCTTAACGGATCGTTCCATTTGTTCTAATGCAATTCTATCCTCCTTGGAGTTATCACACTCGAGGCCACAAGAAATTGCATTATCATAAGGGGAAGTTGTAAGGGCGCGATCGGTCAGGGTGCTTACATGGAAGCAATAGTCATTCTCTTGTGAGCTAGAGAAAGCAGTCCCAAATAGCGTCCAACCCAATGTGGTCAAGACGGCATCCGGCTCGCCATTTTTCCCATGTCTGCTTTCTAGAGGTCTGAACAAGGCCGGGTTATCTAATCCAATTAACAATCCCACCGACTTGTCTTGCAACTCATGGAGTTCGACTCCTTCTAAATGTTGCATCATGTTTCTACTTTACACTTCTATCATTCCTCTGTCAGTTTCTTTCCAGTCAGCGTTCTTCAGCAGGTAGACTTTAGTCCCCAGTTCTTTTGGTCCTTAGTTTCAGCTTTCAGTGTATTTCAGATTCTTCTTTAACTTAATGTCAGACTTAGACTTTTTATATGCAGTTTTCATTTTGTCGTTTTCTTTGTTTGCAGAGTTAGTGATGTAGTTTGTTTTTAGTTTTGATTGACAACTGATGATGTTTACCTTGTGTGAACGAAATTGATCTTGTAAATTTAATAGAACGGCCAGATTTTAATAAATTTTCTGCTATTTTATTCAGAGTCAAGCAATGCGTAAGTTTTGGTGGTTTTATTTTTATACCGTACTTTTACTGGGACGGTCATGCAGTAACAGCAACTGTCATTTCTCGTTTCATTTTGTAACGATCCACAGAGTGTAGCACACATCGCTCCCACCGGAGTTTTTGAACCACTTGCCACCTCGGAAAGATCCGAGGGGTATATGTGAAGCAAGGTGTGATGCGATCTCTTACCGCAGCCATCCACCTCACAAACAAGCCTCGATCTACAGTCACCAACAACATGACCCTTCGCTAAGCAGCAGAAGCATCGATTTTCCTTTCGCAAATAGTCTACGCGTTTTGACCTGCTTATATTCTTAAAGTCATCACAAGAGTTTAAGTTGTGACCGCTCTTACAGTAAGGACAGCATGGTCCTGGAGCAGGGTTTGTGCGTGCATTCTCACCACGGTAAACAGCGGTGCCGAACGAGGACGACCTTTTCGCCGAAGGCAGAGAGCACATCAGCGGTTTCGACCCCGAATAAAAGGATTTTCCATATAAAGAATTCGCTTCATCAGATTCATGGCGCACAAACTCTACGAGTTCCTTGAACTTTGCTTGGTGGCCCGTAGTTTTTAAGACCCTAAATGCCCAACGCACCCACTCACGTTGCATTTCTTCTGAAAGTTTATCCGTTATACGTTTTATGGTATCAAAAGAATTCAGAGTCGCAAAGTCTCCGATATCTTCCATTATTCCCAGGCATTTATCCATGAGAATAGCAAGATCTTTCAAGCCACTTGGGTCCATAAATTTTAATCTAGGACTGTTTAACAACTTTTGTTCGCAACAATACGCAATCGTACGTGGTTGCCCATAGTCGTTAAATAGGCTTTCGCGTGCAAGACGATAGCCTGTAGTATTATCTCGCGAAAAATGCTCTAGCCCGTGCCTCACCTTAGGAGTGCAGTGCTGAAGCAGATACACCAATCGAGCGGCGTCACTTGGCATTTTAGCTGCAATGTGTGTATCGAAACTTCGAACGAACGTCCAAAACATCAATGGGTCGCCGTCGAAATGTTATTACCGGTTTAGGTGGAGGGTAGTCCTGCATCATCGCGCCCATCCGGCCACTCATAGTGGTCGTCGGAGCGAAGCCTTGACGGTAAATAGATTGCTCGGACTCCACCAAGTGCTTCGGCCGGGCAGCAGAGGCTAGTGCATCAGTCTGAAGAGGCCCTGTCGGACCCCAACACAAAGAGCTATCAATTTCATTTTTACAAGATACGGGTTCTAACCTTTGGCTGGCATAGACTGGTTTATCAGATACAGAAACCCCTTTCCAAGGTTCCTTAGCCGCCGTCGCACCGTCACTCACAACATCATTTACCAGGTCGCTCCCCCCGTTGCAAAGGACAGGAGCGAGTATCGGCTTAGGCGGCGTCTCCGGCTCAGGACAGCGGGAATGGCTTTGCAATGGCTAAGCAAATTCGTTTTCGAATTCAAACTTAAGAGTCTTGACTTCGCGGCGCCATGGAGCCACATTTCTCCCACACTGTCCCTTAATGGTTTCGTCTCCCTTACCAACACAACCGCCCAAGGTAAGTTTGTGTTTCGGTGCAGCGGCAGCGGACAAGGTACTAACACTCTTAACCGAACCCCTTTTACTTCTAACTTCTTCCCACGCCTTAGCCTCTTCAGTCGCGAGTCAAACCTCATAGTCCTTCTCGCGCCTTAAGGCATCTTGTTTTATCGAGTCTTGCACTCCCTTTAAGGCTCTTTCAGCCTCATCACGCGCTCTCTCGGCCTTCCGAAGAGCTTCTTGCATGATTTCGTTTTGTCGAGAATGCTCGTATTGTAGTTCTCTAGCAAACGTAGCCATTTTCAGTTTGACTAAACTCTCATTTACCTTTTGACTTCTAACACTATAGTAGGAGGGGCGAGAACGGCTACTGTACTGCTTGACTCCGCAAAAACCTAAATCTAGTTTTCCAAACTGTATCAATACAGCAAATGGTTTAATCAACAAAACGGATGCAATCGCCGAAGAATTCAACAATCACTTTTGTAGTATCGGTAAAAAACTTTCTGACAAAGTTGATGCGAGCAATTTATCTAGGTTTAGTATGTATTTAACTAGGCGTGTTTCCTCGTCAATGTTTTTTAGCCCTGTCACGTCAATGGAAGTTTATAATATCATTAATCTACTCAATCCCAATAAGAGCTGTGGCCCTGATAGGGTCGATGTAAAGTATTTAAAGTCTGCTGCTGTGGTCATTGCACCTGTACTGGCACTATTGTGTAACGCTTGCCTAACACTTGGAGTATTTTTTTTTTGTCTAAAAATATCAAAAGTTATTCCCATATATATCAAAAAGTTATTCCCATATATATTCCCATATCAAAAAGTTATTCCCATATATAAAGCTGGTGACAAAACTAATGTTACTAACTATCGCCCCATCTCCCTCCTGTCATGTTTCTCAAAAATTTTAGAAAAATTGGTCTACACTAGAACCATTGATTTTTTAAATCATGAAAATGTCCTTCTCTCAACTCAATACGGTTTCAAAAGAAACTACTCTACTTTTCATGCCATTATAGATATTCTATCTACTTGTTATGATAATATAGAAAAGAAATTATATTCAGGACTGGTTCTTCTCGACTTAGCCAAAGCCTTTGACACCGTTGATCACTATATTCTTTTTCAAAAACTTGATCATTATGGGTTAAGAGGAATTGTTAATGACTTTTTTAAATCATTTTTAAAAGACAGATCTCAATTTGTTAGTATTAATAACTCCCACTCTTCTCTAAGTACTATAAATATTGGGGTAGCCCAAGGATCTACCTTAAGTCCACTTCTATTCTTGTTATATATTAATGACATATCCAACAGCATTGATTCCACTCCACGATTATTTGCTGATGACACCTGCCTTTTGGTAACATCTCCTTCGTTAAAGCAATTGAAAAGTTCGCTCACCTCTGAAATCAACAGAGTTAGTATGTGGGTGCAAGCTAATAAACTAACATTCAATCCTGCTAAATCAAACTTATTAATAATTACTCCAAAGCTCAATTCTCCCTCTATTAACATTGATATTCAATGTACGGACGGCCTTATTAAATCAGTAAACAAAGCAAAGTACCTTGGTACACTTTTAGACGCTAAGTTAACTTTTTCAGACCATATCAAAGCTCTTGAAACAAAGGTTTCTAGATCCGTGGGAATTCTAAGTAAATTAAAATATTTTCTACCTCAAGATGCTCTTCTTAAACTTTATTACGCTTTAATTCACTCTCATCTTAATTATGGAATATTAGCATGGGGTAACACCTATCATTCGTATCTACTTAAATTAATGAGATTGCAAAATAAAGCAATAAGAGTCGTGACCTGTAGTGGATGGAACAATAGTGCTTTTCCCTTGTTTAAAAAAACAAAATGTTCTTACTATACCCTTGTTATTTCAATATGAAACGGCCAAACTCGTGCATAGACACAGCAGCAACGATCTTCCTGTAAATCTATCTAATTATTTTACATTGTCAAAAAATATTTACTCAACTAGGTCTACGGCCAACGAAAACTTACAGACGCCATTATTAAGACTGCAAAGAACCCAAAAATCCATTAAATTCACTGGTGCTAAAATCTGAATTTCTATCCCGAGTAATATACGAAAATCCTCATTTCGAAACTTTAAAAAAATGTTCAAAGCATATCTACTTCACTCATCTGATTACTGATTAGTAAAGTTCTGTTGTTTTACACTCAGTCAACCAATTGTATGGTTCATTTATCTTCTTGTATTTACTGAAACGCAGTGGATGCGCTTTTTGCATGGTTCCTGTGGCTTTAGCTGACGACGGGGATCTGTTGCTCTTCATACTGGTTGAATTATAGTAGCTAACATTAGCACCTTGGATTCTTTTATTGCCTGTTATTTTTCCTCTTCTTACCCTCCACTATCTTAGAATTTAAAGTCATCTTTTCAAGATGAACAGAGATGGCTACTGTCTCGAAGACCTCACGGTCCCTACGTAGCTTCTCTGTCGCTGCTCTTGTCGATATTATTTTGTTGATATTTGTTTAGTTTAATTTTACTGGCAAAGTTGTTTTTTTTTTTTTTGGACTTGTGCAGTGCTATTTAATAAACTTGAAACTTGAGGCGGCAACCAATCTCCAACTGCGACTCCGTTTGATTGCTATCAGACTCCGTCTCCGAGCCTGAGCTCGCCGCAGCCCGCTCAGCGCGGTCAAGCCACTCCCTCACTCTCTCATCAAATTCTAGTTTAGACTTAATTACGCTAGATTTATTTACATTGCTACTATTAGGCAAAATGTCATATTCTCCCAGCGATTGGCACTTCAGCATCACTTCCTTATACAAATCATTAGCGTTAGTAATAAACATAGGAAGAATACCCTTATTTACAGGACTAGCCATCAGTTCTTCGACCGCAAGGTACTCCCTCTTTAAGTCCCTCAGCAAACCTGAGAGATCCCTCGCCATCGTGCACAAATGCAACAAGGGGTTAGCAATTATAACAAAATAACTAAAGGCACAACAAAAACACAAATCGCACACCTGTCAGTCCGCACCGTAAATCCAAGTTTTCCTCGCAAAAGTTAACTCTTGTCACAAATGGACGCCTTTCTTCAACGATGTCGATTCCAGATTCGATTCGAAACTTTCTCCTCGAGAAAGTAGATTCCAAACAGTTTGAAACTTTTTGTTGCGCACACGTCTTAATTGAGTGGTTTGGGAACACTCCGGGTGCCAACAAAGGTGATTGGCTACAGAGAAACGCGCTCGGAACTCGAATCTCAAATTCAGCTTCTTGACTCCTGCTCAATTCTCCACCAAGCGTGTAGATCAGATCGATGTTTATTCACAGCAGATGTAAATTATTCAAAGAGCAAGCAAGCGAGCGAGCAGTTTCAAACTGTTTCGCGCAAACGACTATAACGGTGACGGAAGAGAACACAATAACACGATGAGGACGACGGCTGACAGTATCGTAATGTGGTTTTCGAGGTTTAATCTTGAGAATTTCCAATGTCGCAGTTTCCAATTTAACAACTCAACTCAACTTGTCAATTTTTAAAACACAAAATTAATAATGTTACCTTGACAAAATCCAACTGCTAACTCATTTTTAGATTTTACGTGAACAACAAAAAACGCTACAAAACGGATGTGCAGTGTACAATCAAACGTAAAACGAAATTCAGGTCAGTCTTTGGGCGATAATTCGCCGCTTAATATAGTGCAAGCTGAAAATCCAATTTGCATACAAAATTACGTTCAATCTTCTATAAACCAGTTCCCAAGGTTCGAATCTCGTTGCGGCAAATTAAAATTTACGATGTAGGCGTGCAATATTTTACACCTGCATCTCCAAGCTTTTTGAGCGCTTGATTCTTTCTCGCCTAACTTTTTACCTTGAATCGAATCATCTCCTCTCCACTTGCCAGGCCGGCTTTCGTCCTGGTACGTCACCCCTTGACCAAATTCTAACTCTGTCTCAATCAATCTGGGACGGCTTCCAAAAAAAAAAACCTCCAGACCGAACGATTTTGGCTTCTGTTGACTTCTCCAAGGCTTTCGACTCGGTCTGGCACTCTGCTCGTTTTCACAAACTCCTCTCGCTCAAACTCCCCCCTTGCTTCGTTCTTTGGGTGTGCTCCTTCCTTTCTGATCGTAGAGCTAAAGTCCAAGTTGGTGGTTCCCACAGCCGCTCTTTTCGCATCAGACGTGGGGTCCCCCAGGGCTCAGTACTTGGTCCGGTCCTCTTCATTCTGTTTGTTGATGACATCACTAAGGATTTACTTCGGGGTGCCCATGCCTCCCTGTATGCTGACGATCTGGCCATCTGGTCCTCCTCCCCAGACCCGCTCAAAGCCTCCTCTGTTGTCCAATCCTCCCTCGCTTAGAAACATGGTCCAACTTATGGAGACTTCCACTCAATCCAAAGAAGTGTGAGTCGTCCTTTTTCTCTACAGATCCCCATCAAGCCACTTTCCAACCCCGACTGAACCAATTTCACCATCTTTTCATGACGAAATTGTTCAATCCCACCCTCTTTTGTTCAATCCCACCCCTAAATTCCTTGGAGTAACCTTTGATCGGACCCTATCTTTTGGGGCCCATGTCCAATCCCTGTGTTCCAAATTCTATCCACGCCACAAAGCTCTTTGCTCAATTGCCACTGCCTCTTGGGGTCCCACAAAAGAATCTCTCTCCCTACTCTACAAAGCCTTTGTCCGTCCGGTGCTTACATATGCCTCTCCTGGATGGTTCCCATTCCTTTGTAACACTGCAACCAATCACCTGGAAGTTCTACACAAAGCTGCATGCAGGGTCATTACTGGTTGCCTCTTTTCCATCCCCTCCTCACGACTCCTTCTCGAGGCCCAACTCCCTCCTCTAAAGCTGACTCGAGAGCATCAGACCCTCTACTCCTTTGAACGTGCTCTGCGCCTTCCCCCCGACTTCTCCAGCCTTTATGCCCTGGAAATTAGAAACGTTTCCTGTCGACTATAGAAGAAGCCCTCCTGTAGATCATTCTGTTCTTCAGCCACACAACCACTCCCATCCCCACGCGAGTCTCTGATCACGTGCCCCCCTTTTCCCCCATGGTCCACAACCCACTTCAGTGTTTCCCCCTTCATTCCCGACTGCTCAGGCAACAGTACATCTCGACTCCAAATTGCTTCAAGCGGACTATCCTCCCTCCCCCCGTCTGATATCCAAGTATGGACTGACGGATCTGTCCCCTCCCTTTTTGGTCCCGGTGGCGCTGGAGTGTATGCTCCAAATGCAACACATCGAATTCCTTATCCTTTTCCGCCGGTCCAATTGCCTCCAGCTTCACAGGTGAAACCTTTGCCCTCAAGCAAGGTCTTGCTTGGTGTACTAGCCATTTGATGACCTGCAAAATCCAGTCAGTCCTTTTCCTAACGGACTCTCAATCAGCCCTCTGTATCCTTTCTTCATCCCCCTCTTATCTCGTGCCTGAGTCCCTCTGGTATGTTTGGTCCCTTGCCTCCTCCCTCTCCAACAATACCAGTTTGAACTTCCAATGGGTCCCCGGACACGCAGGTCTCCCCAGAAATGAAAAAGCGGATTTACTTGCCAAAACTGGTGCCTCTCTGCCCACTGATGCGATCCCAAGCCCTTTCCCCCCAGTTAGTGCCAAAGTCCGTTATTGCCAATACCGCAATTGGAGACGTCACATCTCACACTCCCATCTGAACTTCCAAGTCCCCAAAGTCTCTTTGGAGGCTCCTTCTTTCTCGCTCCATACGCAGTGAGCTCTCCCGTCTTCGCTGCCATGGTCACAGTCTTCTTTTGTCTTCTCGTCTTCACAGGATCAGTCAGAAAAAGAATTCTGATTGTAGTGCTTGTGGACACCCTCTACAGGACCTCAATCATCTCCTCCTCGACTGTCGTGCTTCTGAACCCCTTCGCAAATCTATCTTTGGCTTCTCTCTCTCTATTCTCGATCTATGGTCCAGACCTTGGGGTGTGGCCCGACTGTTGGGTCTCTGCGGAGCTCCTCCGCGCCCCCATCCCTCGGAAGGGGTCGGGTAGTACCACCACCACAGTCATCAACCGATGCCAATTTATTTCGGAATGCGAGTCATCATCACCGAAAATCGTGACAAGGCTGGTGGATTTTTTAACAGAAATCTCGGCGTCGTTCATTCCCTTTCAAATCACACTCTTTTTGTTCGTTGCAATCATTAACTGATTGCCATCTTTCCAGTAACCAATCAACAAAACGACACCTACTATCCAATTCGACCAGTCTATTCCGTGACCGTGGCAAAAGCGCAAGGACAAACCATTAAACACGTTACAATTTGGTTTGATAAACCAAAATCGTCAACTGCAACTGCCTATGTCGCCATGTCACGTGTAGCTTCGTTTTCATGCATCTCCTTTTTAAAGCTGTCCATGGCAAGTCATTTCGCACAAAATCAACAATAGCAATTCCTTTTCACTCCTACTTCTTCTGCGAGCAGGTGCAATAGGACTACATTGCAGTGAAGGCCCTGCTATATCAAAAAGCCTAACGATGTCGTGTTGCTACCTCTTTGGGTGACAATGGAAACGCAACAACTTCACCACTTTTTCATTCTTGGCCCTAGCTGCTTTCGGCATCCTTCTTTTTGCTCTGTGTCAGTGACTTACCCTTTAGGTCGCTTGACCTTGCGCTTGTGCACAACTGGTCGTTTGGAATCCTTGCCTACATTCGTGTACGTGCATTAAGACCAAATGTTGGCCATCAACATTCCTAGGCATAAAACAAAACCACTTGGACGCCACGCGACTGCGATGGGTGGGTGCTGGGTTCAGTCACCTCTGACGTTCAATCCTCCGCTTGCTAGTTCCTCAATGTTATCATAGGTAATTTTTGTGGACACTTTCATTGATTTTGCTCAAAATACACAAAACATCGTTATAATATTAATTGTTTACTTAAAACATTGAAACAAATCTTCCGATTGGAAAGCATACCTTGCGTGTATTTACATAATACTTTGAACAGACTATTGGTAAAACTTTGTTTAGTTGTTTTATTTGTGTGTTTATCTTCATTTGTCGCGTTTCGTGTCCCTTTCAACCTTTAAGTTGTTGAACGTAACGTTGTGGCTTGCTGTCACGCATGCATTTAAGGGTAACGGATCAAAGTTTGCTCAGTGATCCAAATGAATTTGTATTACACTTCCAAGTAGGTTTTGTAGTTAGCTGACAACAAATTCTGGAGTTAGTTTAGGTCATTTTCTGGACACTCTCATATATTTGCTCAAAATACCCAAAAACTTGTTTTATACTTGCATTCAAAAACGTCCCAAAACGCTTCGACTCGTTCAAAGTTTGCTCAGACAAAAATCAAAACGGCCAAACAGCACAAAAGTTAAGAAAGGGTCAAAAACCATTAAAAAACACTGAAAACCGTTAAAAAATGATTTTCAGGACCAAATACCAAAAAGAATGTGTTTACAAACAAAAGTTTGTTTACAAAGATCGTATCAAAATGCTTCCAATCATTCAAAACTCGCTCACAAACGACCAAAATGGCCAAATTGCACAAAAGTTGTTACGGGGTTAAAAACGTCAAACGCTTCTTCGAAATGCTGAAAATTGCTTAGAAGCGATTTTCGTGACCAATACTAAAACAAAATTTTGTTTGGAAAAAAACTAATTTTTTGATCATAGTCGTGCAGAAACGCCTTAAATCATTAAAAATTTGTTCAGAAACGACAAATACGGTCCAGGCAGCACAGAAATCAAAAATCGGTCAAAAAGCAAAAAACTGCTAAAACTTAGTTCAACAAAAAAAACTTTTTTCACCAAGCTCGTCCAAAACGCTTCAAGTTAATAAAAACACGCTGTGAAACGCTCGAAACGGTCAAAATGCACAAAAACTGAACATCGATCCAAAACGTTGAAAAAAGCTAAAAACAACTGAAAATTGTTTGGGAATGATTTTCGTGACGAAATAGCAAAAATAAGTTTTTGACGTAAAATAGTTTTCGTGACCAAATTCTTCTCAAAACGCTTCAAATCAATTAAAACTTGCTGCTTGAAAACAAATACGGCCAAACAAAACCAAAACTAAAAATCGGTCAAAAACTGCTAAAACACACTAAAATTATCTTGGAAAGAGTTTTCGTGACCAAGCAGCAAAACAATCAAAAACTTTTTATTTAAACCAATTTTGTCCAAAAACGCTTCAAGTCAGTTGAAACTTGCTTACAAACATCAAATACAGCCAAACAGCACTAAAACTAGGTCAAAAACTTCAAAAACTGATGAAAATCACTAAAAACCGCTCATGAGTGATTTTCATGACCTAATTGCAACAGAAAATTTGTTCAACAAAAAAACTGTTTTTCACAAGAATTGTCCAAAACGCTTAGAAATAATCATTTAAAAATCGCTGACATAACCAAAACGGCCAAAAAGCACAAAACCGAAAAGCGGTCAAAAACTTCAAAAAACGCAAAAACTACTAAAAACCGCTTCGAAGTGATTCTCGTTTCCAATAAAGTAAACATTTTTAAACGGAAAAGTTTCTTTACCAAAATTGTCGTAAAACCTTTCAAAACACCTAAAACTTGCTCAAAATGGGTCAACACGACCAAACCGCACTAAAATCCGTCAAAAACGTCCAAAACTGCTCAAAAATGATTTCTGCAAATTAAAAGCAAAAAAAATGTTTTGCAACAAAAACTTCACCCAAAGTTTTCCAGAAACGCTTCAAATTACTCTAATTGTGCAAGAAAACAAGCAATACGGCCAAACAACACAAAAACCAAAATTCGGTCAAAAAATCGAAAACACTGAAAACAAAATTGTGTCAAAACACTGCTAATCATTCAAACCTTGCTCACAAACGACCAAACCGATCAAACAGAACAAGAAATGAAACGCGGGTAAACACGTCAAAAACTGCTACAAATTGCTGAAAACCGCTTAGAAATGATTTTTGTGACCAAATACTAAATCAAAATCTTTTCTTAGAAAACACTGATTTTTGATCAAAGTCGAGCAAAAACGCCTTAAATCATCAAAAATTTGCTCAGAAACGACACATACAGCCAAACAACACAAAAACTAAAAATCGGTCAAAAACGTCAAAAACTGTTAAAGCCCATTGAAAACAACTTGGAAAGAGTTTTCATGACCAAAAAGCAAAACAATTTTATTTTCGAAACATTTTTTTTTCCAATTTATACAAAACGCCTGAAACCACTTAAAACTTGCTAAAAAACGAGCAATTCAGCAAAACAGCAACAAAACTCAAAGTTGGTGAAGGACGTTGAAAACTGTCAAACTTCACTAAAACTCGCTCTAAAGTGATTGTCGTAACCAAACAGCAAAACAAATTTCTTTCAATCAAAAACAATTGATTTAGTCAAATATTGACCCAAAACGCTTCAAATCAGTTAAAAATGGCCGAAAAACAAGCAATACGGCCAAATCGCAAGAGAAACTAAATTAATGTCAAAAACTGGTGAAAAGACTGAAAACCGCTTAGAAATGGTTTTCATGACCAAAGACCAAAAAGAATGTGTTTTCAAATAGTTTGTTCACAAAATTCGTGTCATAACAAAATTCGTTTTATAACAGAAGTTCCCAATACACAGCAAAAACCTCTTTTAGAAAAAAACTGATTTTTGATCAAAGTCGTCCAAAAACGCCTTAAATCAAACTTGCTCAGAAGCAAAAAATACGGCCAAACAGCACAAAAACCAAAAATCGGTCAAAAACGTCCAAAACTGCTAAAAAGTTAGCTTTAGCCGTTCAAGAAAAGGTAAGCATTGTCATGACCAAGCAGCTAAAAGAAAGTGTTCATCATAAAAAACGTTTTTTGACTGAACTCGTCCAAAACGATTTAAATCATTCAAAACTTGCTCCAAAACAACCAAAACGGCCAAAATGCACAAAAGCTGAAAATCGATCAAAAACGTTAAAAAAAGCGAAAACAAACTGAAAATTGTTTGGGAATGATTTTTAGGACGAAATATCAAAACACATTTTTTCTGACGAAAACTAATTTTTTTGACCAAACCGCTTTAATATCAGTTTAAACTTGCTGCTTGAAAACGATAAATACGGCCCAACAACACAAAAACTAAAAATGGGTTGAAAACGTCAAAAACTGTTAAAGCACAATGAAAACAGCTTGGAAAGAGTTTTCATGACCAAAATGCAAAACAAAGTTTTTTTCGGACAAAAACATTTTTCACCAAACTTGGGCTAAAACGCTTAAAAGCACCTGAAACTTGCTCAAAAACAAACAATTCGGCGAAACAGCAACAAAACTAAAAGTAAACAAAGGACGTTGAAAACTGTCAAACTTCACTAAAAATCGCTTAGAAGTGATTGTCGTAACCAAAACGCCAAACAAGTTTCTTTCAATCAAAAACATTTTATTTAGCCAAATATTGACCCAACGCGCTTCAAATCAGTTGAAACTGGCCGAAAAACAAGCAATACGGCCAAACAGCAAAAAAAACTAAATGTATGTCAAAAACTGGTAAAAAACACTCAAAATCGCTTAGAAATGGTTTTCATGACCAAGGATCAAAAAGAATGTGTTTTTAAATAGTTTGTTTACCAAATTCGTGTCAAAACGCTTTTAATCATTCAAATTTCGCTCACAAACGACCAAAACGGTCAAACAGCACAAAAATTGAAACGCGGGTAAAAACGTCAAAATCTGCTGTAAAGTGCTGAAAACGGCGGCTTGGAAGTGATTTTCGTGACCAAATACCATAACAAAACGTTTTTCAAAAAAAAACTGAATTTTGATCAAAGTCGTGTAAAAACGCCCTAAATCAAACAAAATATGTTCAGAAACGACTATTACGGCCAAACAGCACAAAAACTAAAAGTCGTTAAAAAACGTCCAAAACTGCTAAAAGTCAGCTATAGCTGTTGTTCAAAAAAAAAGGTAGCATTGTCATAAAAGTTAGCATTATCATGACCAATCGCCTGAAAAAAAAGTGTTCAACAACAAAAACTCTTTTTGACTACATTTGTCCAAAACTTGCTACGAAACGACCGAAACGGCCAAACAGCACAAAAACTGAAAATCGATCAAAAACGTTAAAAAAAGCGAAAACAAACTGAAAATTGTTTGGGAATGATTTTTAGGTCCAAATATCAAAACACATTTTTTCTGACGAAAATTAGTTTCTTTGACCAAAATTTATCTAAAACACTCTAAAGCCAGTTAAAACTTGTTGCTTAAAAACGACAAATACGGCCCAACAATACAAAAACTAAGAAATTGGTCAAAAACGTCAAAAACTGTTAAAGCACAATGAAAACAGCCTGGAAAGAGTTTTCATGACCAAACAGCAAAACAAAATTTTTTGACAATAAAAACTAATTTTTGTCCAAAACTGTCCCAAAACGCTTGAAATCATTGAAAACTTGCTTAAAAATCACAAAACCGCTAAACAGCACAAAAACTGAAAGTTGGTCAAAACAGTCAAAAACTGATAAAAAAAACTGAAAACCGCTCGAAAGTGATTCTCATTGTCAACAACCAATAAAGAAGTTTTAAACAAAACACTTTACCAAACATGTCCCAAAACGTTACAAATCCCTCAAAACTAGCTCAAAAACGACCAAAACGGCCAAACAGCACAAAAACTAAATTTGGTCTAAAACATCAAATCCTGCTAAAATTTGCTGAAAACCGTTAAAAGACACTTTGTGTGACAATAGAAGCAAAAAAAGCAATAGAAAAAACGTTTTACAAAAAACACTTTTTTGAACAAATAATTTCAAACGGTTTTCAATGTTATATTACAGTTTTTGACGTTTTCAACCGACTTTCCGTTTCTGCGCTGTTTCACCGTATTTGTCGTTTTCAAGCAAACAATTCAAAAGGATATTTTTTTGATATTTCGAGAAGATTTTGTTCAAGCGTTTTGAGAAGATTTTGTTCAAAAAATCTTGTTTTATGTCAAAAGGATATTTTTTTGATATTTCGCCATAAAAATCATTCCTATACATTTTTTAGTGTTACATAGCAGACTTAAAACGTTAAGTTTTCATTCACGGTTGTGAGGTAGCACTTAATTCACAAATCTGTATTTCCAGGTAACACTTACCTTACATATCTGCTGTGAGGTAGCACTTACTTCACATATTGCAATTGGGAAAGCAGATATGTGAGGGTAAGTGCTACCTCACTGCCGTAAAAGAAAAGTTTTTAGTGTTTTTTGCTTTTTTGACGTTTTTGACCGTATTTCAGTTTTTTGTGCATTTTGGCCGTTTAGGTCGTTTTATAGTAAGTTTTGAATGAATAGAAGCGTTTGTCATGACGCAGCTAATGTTGACTTTCAAATTTGAAGCGGCTAATGTTAACTTTCAACAGTTTTGGACGTTTTTAACCAATTTCAAAATTTTGTGCTGTTTGACCGTATTTGTCGTTTCTGAGCAAGTTTTATTTGTTTTGGGGCGTTTATGCACGACTTTGATCAAACAAGAGTTTTTTTTGAAAGAAGAGTTTGTTTTGGTAATTGGTCACAAAAAAACATTTCCAAGCGGTTTTAAACACTCTGACGTTTTCAAGCGCATTTCAATTTTTGTGCTGTTTGACCGTTTCGGTCGTTTGTGAGCAAGCTTTGAATGATTGGAAGCGTTTTGACACAAATTTGGTCAACAAACTATTTGTCACCACATTCTATTTGGTCTTTGGTCATGAAAAGCAATTCTTAACGGTTTTCAGTGTTTTTCATTAGTTTTTGACCGTTTTCTGATTTTTTGATCATTGACCGTATTGCTCGTTTGTTTCCAAAAGAAAAAAAATTTAAAGCATTTCTGGAAAACTTTAGTTGAAGTTATCGTAGCAAAAAACTTTTCTCTCCTTTTCCATTCCAAAAATCATTTTTGAGTAGTGTTCAATAATTTTCATCAGTTTTGGACGTTTTTGGCCGCTTTCAAATTTTTGTGCTGTTTGGCCGTGTTGGTAATTTTAAAGCAAATTTTACCTGAGTTGAAATGTTTGACCGTTTTGGTCGTTTGTGAGCGAAATTTGAATGATTAAAAGCGTTTTGACACGAATTTGGTAAACAAACTATTTAAAAACACATTCTTTTTGATCCTTGGTCATGAAAACCATTTCTAAGCGATTTTGAGTGTTTTTTACCAGTTTTTGACATACATTTAGTTTTTTTTGCTGTTTGGCCGTATTGCTTGTTTTTCGGCCAGTTTCAACTGATTTGAAGCGCGTTGGGTCAATATTTGGCTAAATAAAATGTTTTTGATTGAAAGAAACTTGTTTGGCATTTTGGTTACGACAATCACTTCTAAGCGATTTTTAGTGAAGTTTGACAGTTTTCAACGTCCTTTGTTTACTTTTAGTTTTGTTGCTGTTTCGCCGAATTGTTTGTTTTTGAGCAAGTTTCAGGTGCTTTTAAGCGTTTTAGCCCAAGTTTGGTGAAAAATGTTTTTGTCCGAAAAAAACTTTGTTTTGCATTTTGGTCATGAAAACTCTTTCCAAGCTGTTTTCATTGTGCTTTAACAGTTTTTGACGTTTTCAACCCATTTTTAGTTTTTGTGTTGTTGGGCCGTATTTATCGTTTTCAAGCAGCAAGTTTAAACTGATATTAAAGCGGTTTGGTCAAAAAAATTAGTTTTCGTCAGAAAAAATGTGTTTTGATATTTCGTCCTAAAAATCATTCCCAAACAATTTTCATTTTTTTTTGCTTTTTTTAACGTTTTTGATCGATTTTCAGCTTTTGTGCATTTTGGCCGTTTTGGTTGTTTTGGAGCAAGTTTTGAATGATTTAAATCGTTTTGGACGAGTTCAGTCAAAAAACGTTTTTTATGATGAACACTTTCTTTTAGCTGCTTGGTCATGACATTGCTTACCTTTTCTTGAACGGCTAAAGCTAACTTTTAGCAGTTTTGGACGTTTTTGACCGATTTTTGGTTTTTGTGCTTGCGTGACTTTGATCAAAAATCAGTTTTTTTCTAAAAGAGGTTTTTGCTGTGTGTTGGGAACTTCTGTTATAAAACGAATTTTGTTATGACACGAATTTTGTGAACAAACTATTTGAAAACACATTCTTTTTGGTCTTTGGTCATGAAAACCATTTCTAAGCGGTTTTCAGTCTTTTCACCAGTTTTTGACATTAATTTAGTTTCTCTTGCGATTTGGCCGTATTGCTTGTTTTTCGGCCATTTTTAACTGATTTGAAGCGTTTTGGGTCAATATTTGACTAAATCAATTGTTTTTGATTGAAAGAAATTTGTTTTGCTGTTTGGTTACGACAATCACTTTAGAGCGAGTTTTAGTGAAGTTTGACAGTTTTCAACGTCCTTCACCAACTTTGAGTTTTGTTGCTGTTTTGCTGAATTGCTCGTTTTTTAGCAAGTTTTAAGTGGTTTCAGGCGTTTTGTATAAATTGGAAAAAAAAATGTTTCGAAAATAAAATTGTTTTGCTTTTTGGTCATGAAAACTCTTTCCAAGTTGTTTTCAATGGGCTTTAACAGTTTTTGACGTTTTTGACCGATTTTTAGTTTTTGTGTTGTTTGGCTGTATGTGTCGTTTCTGAGCAAATTTTTGATGATTTAAGGCGTTTTTGCTCGACTTTGATCAAAAATCATTTTCTTTTAAGAAAAGATTTTGATTTAGTATTTAATCACAAAAATCATTTCTAAGCGGTTTTCAGCACTTTGTAGCAGTTTTTGACGTGTTTACCTGCGTTTCATTTCTTGTTTTGTTTGATCGTTTTGGTCGTTTGTGAGCAAGGTTTGAATGATTAGCAGTGTTTTGACACACTTTTGTTTTCAGTGTTTTCGACCTTTTGACCGAATTTTGGTTTTTGTGTTGTTTGGCCGTATTGCTTGTTTTCTTGCAAAATTAGAGTAATTTGAAGCGTTTCTGGAAAACTTTGGGTGAAGTTTTTGTTGCAAAACATTTTTTTTGCTTTTAATTTGCAGAAATCATTTTTGAGCAGTTTTGGACGTTTTTGACGGATTTTAGTGCGGTTTGGTCGTGTTGGTCCATTTTGAGCAAGTTTTAGGTGTTTTGAAAGGTTTTACGACAATTTTGGTAAAGAAACTTTTCCGTTTAAAAATGTTTACTTTATTGGAAACGAGAATCACTTCGAAGCGGTTTTTAGTAGTTTTTGCGTTTTTTGAAGTTTTTGACCGCTTTTCGGTTTTGTGCTTTTTGGCCGTTTTGGTTATGTCAGCGATTTTTAAATGATTATTTCTAAGCGTTTTGGACAATTCTTGTGAAAAACAGTTTTTTTGTTGAACAAATTTTCTGTTGCAATTAGGTCATGAAAATCACTCATGAGCGGTTTTTAGTGATTTTTATCAGTTTTTGAAGTTTTTGACCTAGTTTTAGTGCTGTTTGGCTGTATTTGACGTTTGTAAGCAAGTTTCAACTGACTTGAAGCGTTTTTGGACAAAATTGGTTTAAATAAAAAGTTTTTGATTGTTTTGCTGCTTGGTCACGAAAACTCTTTCCAAGATAATTTTAGTGTGTTTTAGCAGTTTTTGACCAATTTTTAGTTTTGGTTTTGTTTGGCCGTATTTGTTTTCAAGCAGCAAGTTTTAATTGATTTGAAGCGTTTTGAGAAGAATTTGGTCACGAAAACTATTTTTCGTCAAAAACTTATTTTTGCTATTTCGTCACGAAAATCATTCCCAAACAATTTTCAGTTGTTTTTAGCTTTTTTCAACGTTTTGGATCGATTTTCAGTTTTTGTGCATTTTGACCGTTTCGAGCGTTTCACAGCGTGTTTTTATTAACTTGAAGCGTTTTGGACGAGCTTGGTGAAAAAAGTTTTTTTTGTTGAACTAAGTTTTAGCAGTTTTTTGCTTTTTGACCGATTTTTGATTTCTGTGCTTCCTGGACCGTATTTGTCGTTTCTGAACAAATTTTTAATGATTTAAGGCGTTTCTGCACGACTATGATCAAAAAATTAGTTTTTTCCAAACAAAATTTTGTTTTAGTATTGGTCACGAAAATCGCTTCTAAGCAATTTTCAGCATTTCGAAGAAGCGTTTGACGTTTTTAACCCCGTAACAACTTTTGTGCAATTTGGCCATTTTGGTCGTTTGTGAGCGAGTTTTGAATGATTGGAAGCATTTTGATACGATCTTTGTAAACAAACTTTTGTTTGTAAACACATTCTTTTTGGTATTTGGTCCTGAAAATCATTTTTTAACGGTTTTCAGTGTTTTTTATTGGTTTTTGACCCTTTCTTAACTTTTGTGCTGTTTGGCCGTTTTGATTTTTGTCTGAGCAAACTTTGAACGAGTCGAAGCGTTTTGGGACGTTTTTGAATGCAAGTATAAAACAAGTTTTTGGGTATTTTGAGCAAATATATGAGAGTGTCCAGAAAATGACCTAAACTAACTCCAGAATTTGTTGTCAGCTAACTACAAAACCTACTTGGAAGTGTAATACAAATTCATTTGGATCACTGAGCAAACTTTGATCCGTTACCCTTAAATGCATGCGTGACAGCAAGCCACAACGTTACGTTCAACAACTTAAAGGTTGAAAGGGACACGAAACGCGACAAATGAAAATAAACACATAACTAAAACAACTAAACAAAGTTTTACCAATAGTCTGTTCAAAGTATTATGTAAATACACGCAAGGTATGCTTTCCAATCGGAAGATTTGTTTCAATGTTTTAAGTAAACAATTAATATTATAACGATGTTTTGTGTATTTTGAGCAAAATCAATGAAAGTGTCCACAAAAATTACCTATGATAACATTGAGGAACTAGCAAGCGGAGGATTGAACGTCAGAGGTGACTGAACCCAGCACCCACCCATCGCAGTCGCGTGGCGTCCAAGTGGTTTTGTTTTATGCCTAGGAATGTTGATGGCCAACATTTGGTCTTAATGCACGTACACGAATGTAGGCAAGGATTCCAAACGACCAGTTGTGCACAAGCGCAAGGTCAAGCGACCTAAAGGGTAAGTCACTGACACAGAGCAAAAAGAAGGATGCCGAAAGCAGCTAGGGCCAAGAATGAAAAAGTGGTGAAGTTGTTGCGTTTCCATTGTCACCCAAAGAGGTAGCAACACGACATCGTTAGGATTTTTGATATAGCAGGGCCTTCACTGCAATGTAGTCCTATTGCACCTGCTCGCAGAAGAAGTAGGAGTGAAAAGGAATTGCTATTGTTCATTTTGTGCGAAATGACTTGCCATGGACAGCTTTAAAAAGGAGATGCATGAAAACGAAGCTACACGTGACATGGCGACATAGGCAGTTGCAGTTGACGATTTTGGTTTATCAAACCAAATTGTAACGTGTTTAATGGTTTGTCCTTGCGCTTTTGCCACGGTCACGGAATAGACTGGTCGAATTGGATAGTAGGTGTCGTTTTGTTGATTGGTTACTGGAAAGATGGCAATCAGTTAATGATTGCAACGAACAAAAAGAGTGTCATTTGAAAGGGAATGAACGACACCGAGGTTTCCGTTAAAAAATCCACCAGCCTTGTCACGATTTTCGGTGATGATGACTCGCATTCCGAAATAAATTGGCATCGGTTGATGACTGTGGTGGTGGTACTACCCGACCCCTTCCAAGGGATGGGGGCGCGGAGGAACTCCGCAGAGACCCAACAGTCGGGCCACACCCCAAGGTCTGGACCATAGATCGAGAATAGAGAGAGAGGAGCCAAAGATAGATTTGCGAAGGGGTTCAGAAGCACGACAGTCGAGGAGGAGATGATTGAGGTCCTGTAGAGGGTGTCCACAGGCACTACAATCAGAATTCTTTTTCTGACTGATCCTGTGAAGACGAGAAGACAAAAGAAGACTGTGACCATGGCAGCGAAGACGGGAGAGCTCACTGCGTATGGAGCGAGAAAAAAGGAGCCTCCAAAGAGACTTTGGGGACTTGGAAGTTCAGATGGGAGTGTTAGATGTGACGTCTCCAATTGCGATATTGGGAATAACGGACTTTGGCACTAACTGGGGGGAAAGGGCTTGGGATCGCATCAGTGGGCAGAGAGGCACCAGTTTTGGCAAGTAAATCCGCTTTTTCATTTCTGGGGAGACCTGCGTGTCCGGGGACCCATTGGAAGCTCAAACTGGTATTGTTGGAGAGGGAGGAGGCAAGGGACCAAACATACCAGAGGGACTCAGGCACGAGATAAGAGGGGGATGAAGGAAGGATACAGAGGGCTGATTGAGAGTCCGTTAGGAAAAGGACTGACTGGATTTTGCAGGTCATCAAATGGCTAGTACACCAAGCAAGACCTTGCTTGAGGGCAAAGGTTTCACCTGTGAAGCTGGAGGCAATTGGACCGGCGGAAAAGGATAAGGAATTCGATGTGTTGCATTTGGAGCATACACTCCAGCGCCGCCGGGACCAAAAAGGGAGGGGACAGATCCGTCAGTCCATACTTGGATATCAGACGGGGGGAGGGAGGATAGTCCGCTTGAAGCAATTTGGAGTCGAGATGTACTGTTGCCTGAGCAGTCGGGAATGAAGGGGGAAACACTGAAGTGGGTTGTGGACCATGGGGGAAAAGGGGGGCACGTGATCAGAGACCTGCGTGGGGATGGGAGTGGTTGTGTGGCTGAAGAACAGAATGATCTCCAGGAGGGTTTCTTCTTTAGTCGACAGAGAACGTTTCTAATTGCCAGGGCATAAAGGCTGGAGAAGTCGGGGGGAAGGCGCAGAGCACGTTCAAAGGAGTAGAGGGTCTGATGCTCTCGAGTCAGCTTTAGAGGAGGGAGTTGGGCCTCGAGAAGGAGTCGTGAGGAGGGGATGGAAAAGAGGCAACCAGTAATGACCCTGCATGCAGCTTTGTGTAGAACTTCCAGGTGATTGGTTGCAGTGTTACAAAGGAATGGGAACCATCCAGGAGAGGCATATGTAAGCACCGGACGGACAAAGGCTTTGTAGAGTAGGGAGAGAGATTCTTTTGTGGGACCCCAAGAGGCAGTGGCAATTGAGCAAAGAGCTTTGTGGCGTGAATAGAATTTGGAACACAGGGATTGGACATGGGCCCCAAAGGATAGGGTCCGATCAAAGGTTACTCCAAGGAATTTAGGGGTGGGATTGAACAAAAGAGGGAAGCCCAAGACGTTCAGTCGGGGTTCGAAAGTGGCTTGATGGGGATCTGTAGAGAAAAAGGACGACTCACACTTCTTTGGATTGAGTGGAAGTCTCCATAAGTTGGACCATGTTTCTAAGCGAGGGAGGATTGGACAACAGAGGAGGCTTTGAGCGGGTCTGGGGAGGAGGACCAGATGGCCAGATCGTCAGCATACAGGGAGGCATGGGCACCCCGAAGTAAATCCTTAGTGATGTCATTAACAAACAGAATGAAGAGGACCCGACCAAGTACTGAGCCCTGGGGGACCCCACGTCTGATGCCAAAAGAGCGGCTGTGGGAACCACCAACTTGGACTTTAGCTCTACGATCAAAAAGGAAGGAGCACACCCAAAGAACGAAGCAAGGGAGGAGTTTGAGCGAGAGGAGTTTGTGAAAACGAGCAGAGTGCCAGACCGAGTCGAAAGCCTTGGAGAAGTCAACAGAAGCCAAAATCGTTCGGTCTGGAGGTTTTTTTTTTTGGAAGCCGTCCCAGATTGATTGAGACAGAGTTAGAATTTGGTCAAGGGGTGACGTACCAGGACGAAAGCCGGCCTGGCAAGTGGAGAGGAAATGATTCGATTCAAGGTGAAAAGTTAGGCGAGAAAGAATCAAGCGCTCAAAAAGCTTGGAGATGCAGGAGGTGAGGGAAATGGGGCGAAAAAAGGAAGGAGAGGAAGTGGGTTTTCCAGGTTTATGAATGGGGATGATAGTGGTAGGTTTCCAACAACAGGGGAAGGTGTGAAAGTGCCAGGACCTGTTAAAAAGAGAAAGAAGGAGCAATTGTGCTGGTTCAGGCAGGTGCTTTAGTAAAGGATAGGCAATTTGGTCAGGGCCATACGCTGTGGAAGAGGAGAAATTGCTGATAGCAGTGGAGAGTTCAGTCAAGGAGAAGGGGGAGCAGAAAGAATTATGGAGGTAAGAAGCATCCTCACAGCTAGCTTTCCGGAGTTCATTCATGAACTGTCGTTCAGCTCTGCGCGAGGAACGGGGTGTCGCTTGAGATAGACGTGAGCGAAGATAAGAGGCAAAGTGGTTGGCAGTGTCAATAGGGCAAGTGCAATCGGGAAAAGAAGGGTCTTGGGAGGTGTTCTTTTTTGCCCGAGATGGCATTCAGAAGCCTGAAGACAGCACGAGGATCAGAACGGGGAGACAGGTTAGAACAGGTGGCTTGCCAGGTTGCAGATTTGGCTCTAGAAATGACTGAGAACGCCCTACGAGAAGCATCTATGTATCTGAGGCGGTGCGACTCAGATCGGTGTGCCACGGAGCGGGCCCTCCGTCGTTCCCGAACTGCAGATTCCGCTTCCTGGGACCACCAGGCTTTGGGGGGAACAACCAAGGCGGCCAAAGGGGATAGAGGCCTTGGCAGCTTCGATTAAGAATAGGGAAGAGGAGTGGGCAGCCTGGTGGATGTTGAGTGCATCAAAATCAAGAGAGGGAAGGTGCTCAGCAATATAAGATTGGTAAATATCCCAACTGGTTTTTTTGTAGTTGAATTTGGGGGGACGTGTGTTTGGTTGACGAACTGGAAAGAGGGGGAGGACAATTTCAATGGGGAGATGGTCCGAGCCAAGGCCATGGAGAGTGCGCCACTCACAGTGGGGAGCGAGAGACGCAGGAGCTAACAAGATATCAGGGGAAGAACGGCTCCCAGTGGTATGGTGAAGGAGCGTGGGAGAGGCAGGGTCGTTCAGAATTTCCAGATCAGAGGAAGGGATCCAGCAAAACATGTCATTTCCGAGCGGGTTAGGGGGAATGAGTCTGTCCCACGTTGGGTAGTGAGCATTGAAGTCTCCGAGGATGAAAGTGTCAGGGGAGTTAGGAAGGATGTCAGGATAGAAGGTCCTGGTGCGAGAATCAGAAGGACTGTTTCTGATGGGAGGGGAGTAGAGGTTAAGAAATTGAAGAGGAGAGTGGTTGGAGAGAAGGACTTTAACACAGGTGTAGTCTGAGTAGGGGTCCTGGGAAGACAGAGAGGAGACAGAAACAGGAGAGAAAGCCAGGTCAGAGTGGATGAGAGTGAGGACACCACCACCAGTGCTATGAGTACCGGAGGAAACAGGGCCTTGTCAACCGAAAGTCCGGTCCGTGCGGAGGGTATAATAACCAGGGATTTGGAACTTTTTGGTTGACGAAAGATGGGTTTCCTGGAGCAAAATGAGGTCATAGTGGTTGCCAGAAAGAAACGCGATCAGTTCAGCACGGCTGGAGGAGGAAAGACCGCCGGCATTCCATTGCACAATTCTGAGATTGTGTGAGAGGCGTGGATTTCCTTGAGGGTGCGGTGGCAAGTTGTGGACCGGCTGTGAAGCTGTGGGCGGTGGTGATGAAGCAGGAAGGGTGAAGGCGGAAGGAGGGCAGGTGTTAAGAAGGGAAGGATGCGAGGGTAGAGGCAGAAATGAATCCATAAGGTCTGAGCAAGCAAGTGGAATGGGTGTGGGTGGGGGCAGAGCTGGAGAGACGAGGCGGGGGGACGCTGTCCGATGGGTGGGAGAAGCAAGGTCCCCATTAAGACAAGCAGGGCAATTCCAACCCATGGGGGAGCCGGCCGCGCAGATTTTACAAAAGTCAGCTTGAGTCAGAAAGGAGCAGGAGAAGTGCACCCACTTGGAGCAGGTGGAGCACTTTAAAGAATCCTTACCTACCTCGAGAGAGCAAATGGAGCAAGGGTAACGTGGGAGGCCCCGAGGTGGACGTGAGTGATAAAAGCCAGGCGGTAGTGGGGGGAACCCTGGGGAGGGGACGCAGGCGGCGTAACAAGGAGACTGGTCTGAGTGGGTGAGCCAGTTTTCGTTTGGGGATGGCACGCATTGCCAGCCCACTCCAGGGCCAGTTGCACAGATTGTGCGAAAGTCAGCACGGGTAAGAAAGGAGCAAAGGAAATGCACCCACTTGAGGCAAGCAGAGCATTGAAGAGAATCTCTGCCCACATCCAGATGGCAGATGGAGCAAGGGTGCCTGGGGTGAGGATGGTTGCTGATGGGGCCTGGATAAGGGTGGACATTGCCACTAATAAATAGCAATGTTGCAAGATTTGCTAGATCCATGTTCATAGAGACATAGCGGTTCACACATTGAATCGTTCTTTCCAAATCCTGAACAGTGCAATTGGTGATTATTTTCAGTTATAGCCGTAAACATTCGAACAGGTATTAGTTTAAAAAAAATAACATTTTGGTTACAATAACTAACAGCACAGAACAAAACAAATTTTTATTTAGTCGCTCACTAAGTATACGCGACGGTCATAAAGATCAATTAGAATTGCCACAGGCAAGTTGCAAAAGGACCTTTCGCGGTCAAATCAAGCAATCAACTAATTGTCAAGAACACACTGATTTAGCCAGTAATATTGACGTTTTAATACGTTTACACAAAATGCTCTGTTGTTAGATATCAGCGTTTAAATGCAGCAGGATTTAGCCGAAGTCTGAAGGTTGTGAATAGATCAGCATTTAATTAGATTAAAATTTTAACTTCACCGTCAAACTTTCAAAAAAAAAGCATAAATTTTAACCAGGGATATCTAGAACAACGGGATTGCTTACCTGCGTCACGTTCCGCATGACTGGTGACAACTGGAGGGTTAGTCATTGAGCTCATGAGCATTTAGCAGGGTGTTGCGTTTGTGTTAGTAGTACTAGTTGCTAGTCGGCAATGACGCAGAAAAAAATACACTTTGAAGTTTCTCATAGTTAGTTATAGTTGAGGTCAAACGTTAAGTTACAATCAAGCCTGATGAAACATTAAAATAGGCGTAAGATTAATTAGGGTAGGCCTACTTCAGTGGACAGTGCCTCCAATTCGAATATGAGACCTTTATTTTTACTTCAAAAAACAGCAGCATCACTTATAGCAATAAAAGAACACGAGCAACACCATTGTTCTCAAGGCTACAAATACTAAAGCTGCACGATATTTATAAACTTGAATTAGCTAAATTGATGCACAAAGTACACAACAAAGCCTTAAACATCTGCAGTGCATCAACTAATAATTATGCTATCGGCTACAATGTTAGATAACATCCATTCACACAACACCAGAAAAAAACATCAAAAAAAAAACTACTTCATCACTAGAGTTTCATCGAAACAAGCCCAAAAGTGTTTGCAGTGTAATGGACCAAAAATCTGGAACGAAATACCATTACAGATAAAACAGAAGAACTTCTGTAAATTCAAAATAGAATTCAAAAGGAAATTAATTAGTACCTATTATTATTTATCATTTGGGGGGTGAGTTGAGGGAGGTTCCTGTCAGGGACAAGACTCTGAGCGTAACAAGTTTGTATACTGCTCTAAATAGTCTGATTTCTGCTTTTAATTTCAATTGTTACCGGTAATGATGTTTAACTGCTACTTTTGACAGTTGACTTTGATGACTGAACAGTCTTTCGCCGTCTTAATAAATTGAATTGAACCCACCTGTCATACGTACCGGTAAATAGCCTACTCAGTAGCCTACTGGTATGTGGCTATCACCCTTTAGAGTATTTCAAAAACTTAGTCTACCTAGTCTGGAGAGTGAGTCTGTTAGCAAATTACAACCTCTATTGCACTCCTAGGTAGACATATACCGGTAGCCAGTGGTCGACCGGTATTTCCTATTGGTTAGTCTGAAGTGGAGTGATGCTATACACATTATTGTAAAATTTTAGCATAAATTTTAATGTTAATTTTTAGAATTTTATCTTTATTCTCGAATTGGATGATATACTGTAGGCTACCAAATGCAATGGTTAACTCTTGTTGTGTTCCTGAATGTAAATTTAGTTATAAATCTAGCAAGAAATCAGAACCAGTTGCACTATTCAGATTTCCACAAAAAGATATGCAGTACCAGTATTGAGGCAAAAATGAATTAAAGCAACTCCTCGTTGTGCTCATCATTTTACTGAGGATAATTTTAAAACTAGGTCAAGTGATCACACAGAATCACATAAACAGGCTTGTTTAAGCCAAAGTCTGGAGCGAATTTGCTTGAAGCCAACTGCGGTCCCTCATATTTTTCCTTTGTTGCCTCAATATTTGTCTTCAAATTCATCTGCACCCAAACCCACAACATCAAGCACATCCTCAGCTGTACTGATAAATGAAAACAGTCAAATCAATAAACGTGTGAGCTACTATTTGAAAGAAAAAAATTTCTCGGGAGTTCAAAGAAATGTTAAAATCTGAATCTTTACCAAGCGCTTTTGTGTATGTGGAAAAAGGTAGCAGCATTTTTTACCATTATATCAAAAGTTCTAACCAGCCATTGGATTCACCGAAACTTCTTGGTACAATTATTATTACCCACAAGCTTGAAGTGCAAATGTTTATTTCTTCTGCTCTACTACCAAGATCTTCTTACAATCCTTAATTGTATTCAGCCAGCATTATAAAGACCACTACAGAGTTTTGAATTTGCTGTCCTGTTTGCAAATCTGCTTGTGATTGGTCATCTGATTTCACTGCAAGCACTTGCATTGCATTGGTGATATCGCTTCTGGTACATTACATAACAGCATGCACACTTGATGGACAACCAGATGAGAATATGGAGTGATGGAAGGAATCAAACATTGTTTTGATGTTCTTGCTTTGAAAACCGACAACCGCATATGCAACCTGTAAGATGTTTTCGTTGTTTGGTTTTTACTGTACATACAATATAAGTATGAGATAGAAATTGCCTGCAACTAAGTGTATTAGGCGCATATTACTTCGTTATACCTCGACATAGCATAATGAAGGAAGTACTGCCAACATTGACATCTGATTTCAAGAATACTAGTGTAGTCTGTCCGAGTGGAGTAGTCAGTTTTCTATATGGTGTATGTAAACTGTTATGGATGTTGCTATTCAATTTCATGAAAGAAGGATATCTTCCCTATCAACTTAAGCAGTAAAACCCATTTGGGTGTTGTGAGTTTATATTTTCATAGGTGACAGGTTTCAATGGCAAGTATGTGGTAAGCTTTGCTAAATTTTCTCATCCATTAAATGAGCTGAACAAACCGAGTGAATACAGATGGGATTGAATTTGAAATGACATGACTACATCCACAAACTTTAATACTAATACTGTACAAGAGAAGTAATGATAGCAGCTGTGTTAAGTAGCTGGTATGCAATTTGACCTTTTTTATATTTTAGGAAGCTTTTTGTGGATCTCTGCCATGGTGAGCCAGTATAGAGCCAGTATATATCCCCCAGTATAGAGCATCCATTTATCACAAGAGAGCGTCTCTTTTTCACATTCGACTTCACGCACAACTTTAAGAATTTGTACAACAGTTTATGAATAAGTGACTGATGCTCTCGCCAACACTTTGTCATAAGTACATCCTTGGCAACAAATGCATTGCTCAGTTTGCCTATTTAAAGCACCTTTATCGCATAAAAAAAGGAAAACCCCTAAAAGTTGCCCATGCATTGAAAAAAGTATCCCTCAACCCAAGTAGCATTGCCCAAACATCACTTCAACATATCTTTGGTAAGTTGAAAGTTTTGCAATATATCTGGCTGTCAGGTTACCAGTACAGTTACAGCAAAACAGCTGCTATAGCACGATGACTACGGTACAAGATTTTTCAATTGATATGCATTAGTATATTTGATGAAAGGGAAGTGTCTGCTGATATGCTCTCCTGATAAAAAGAATGTTTTTAATGCTGATAAAAAGAATGTTTTTAATATTACTGCGACAACATCTATGTCCTTTTAGTTAAAATTAAGACAAACTATACAAAACATATTGAAATTTTAATTACAGCACAAGCATTGGTGTTGTGTCACAACTAGTTTTCCTAGATGAGGTAATGTGACCGAGACTAATGGTAGCCACAGTAATAGGTTTGCTTTTGAGTAAATTAAAAGTATTTGTCTTGGTCAAATGTTCCATTTTATAGGAGTTTTTCATGAATCAAGTGTTCGTGCTTCGAGTTTTATTTGGAGGGTCATCCTGAGTTTTCTGAAACTGCTCGTTACCTCGATTTTATCTCCACCAAATGGAAAATTTTATCAGTCAAAGCACCTTACAAAGGTATGTCTAGCTTTCAGCTAGGTAAGGATAATAACAGGGTAGAAATGCTTCTGTACTTGAAGATTGGTATTGCCAAAGTGTGCAGTAAGTTCGATGGTGTCTACTATCTAATCGTGAATGTGATTGCAGTATTTATGGAAAACATTCATTGTGGTGCAGTAAATAGCGCACAATTCCATGCTAGCATGTGGCGACGAACGATATAAATAGTGTAAAATGTGTTGTAAACACCCTTACTGAGTAATTATATTTTGGCTTTAGATCAAAGATAGAAAAAGGAAATGTACATGTCAATTCAACACATGCAACATGACCACCCTGGTTTGAAATATTTAGAAGCCATCCTAATATTTTGCGAGTAACGCAATCCGGAAAGGCAGGGTTTACCGCACAAACTTTTATGGTCTGCATTCAGTCTATGACAGCAATACCCGAGTTGGTTAAGCACTTGCTCGAAAGACAATCATGGTTTTCAGTACTTCTTAACTGGAAAGCTGACGTCTGCTTCTTTAGAAGGACGCTTTGGATGGTACCATCACAGTAATGGTGGTAATTACTTAACCTCCGTGAAACATCTACCGCATTCAGAAAAAAGATCCACTGCTTAAGTTTGCTACAGCAAGATGCCTTGTTAACAACGATTCAACAGTGTGAACTGTACAATGAGCTCTCAAATCATATTGATATGGAAGAGGACTACAATTGGCTGGAGTTAATTATTTCCAATGTGACTTTGGAGGACATTTCCCAGGCAGATGTTGCAATATGTTACTATGTGAGCGGCTACATCGCCCGGCGAATTGACAACCAAAGAAAATGCACGTCTTGCAAGAAATTATTGATTTCAAGCAATACCTCTTCAGAAGTTACTGAAAGTCTATTCGAAGAGCATCAAAAGCTGTTTAAAATGGCAAACCGTGGCGGACTTGCAGAGCCAGTGCGTTTTGCTTTGCAACTACGGTATTTGCGATGCAATTTTTCAATGCTTTGGCATCGAATGCTAAAAATATGAAAAGGCTCTTGACATTGAACAATGCACGTGCTGTATTTACGAATGCTTCTACTGCAGTCGCGAATGCAAGCAGATTCTGTGATCTTACCGATATCAAATGTAGCTCAGACCACACAAACTTTAAGTTCATTGTCCGGACGGTTTTAATCGCTTTGCAAAGAACCAGTTGAAGAAACTCAACAGCTGCCCTACTATAGAAGACCCCCAGGAAAAATGTTTAGGAAAAATCTCAAAATTGACTTTTAAAATGTCCAACTGAAGCATATTCGAAAGCTTATTGACTGAACTAGAAGTAACAATGTGCATGCAGTAGCGACTACATTCTAAGCTTGTTGTCAGCTATATGTTTATAAAGCAATACGTATTTATGGTATTGCTTGGTCCATTTTGAAATCAGCTGTACCGTGTTTGTTTACTATTTTCGGTTCTGTTTGCAAATGTTCTGTCAGACTAGGCCACCTCGACTGGTAAACTGTACGGCTCTGACGGAAATTAGCGTGGAGTGTCTTTCCCAAGGTCAATACAGCAATATGCCCTGTGCAAGTACCGAACCAGTGAACAACATCTCGATGATCACATAGCGCACTATCAACTGGACAGTTGAAGGCTAGTCACCAGTCTGGCTGCAATGCCTTAGTTTTTCCTAGAAAGGTGGCGCCAGTTATTTGACTACCTCGGAAATCGAACCTGTACTCTGCATACTCCCTCACTAAGCCCAGTAGTTTTAGTAGGGATGACTATTAATGCCATATATGTTGTCAAGAACCCATATACAGCGTATGTAATGTCTAATAAACATCTATTTGAAAAAATTGTTGTAACCCTCCAGTTGTCAGTAGCCAAATTGAGTTAGCAATCCCGATGTTCTAGATATCCCTGATTTTACCTTACCATCAAACTTTCAAAAACGACCGTAAATTTTTCATACAAACTGCAGTTCATTAAGTAAATTTTTCACGGAAAAAAGTCTCACCTTTTGATGGAAATTTGAAAAAAAATCTCACCTTTTGATGGAAATTTGAAAAAAAATCTCACCTTGTGATGGAAAATTTTGATGGAAAAAAAAAAACAAAACCTCAGCTGGTTTAGCATGAAAGCTGTTGCATTCCATTTTGATGGGAATTTGAAAAAAAATTTCACCTTTTGATGGAAAATTTTGATGGAAACAAAACAAAAAAGCTCAGCTGGTTTAGCATGAAAGCTGTTGCATTCCACTAGATGTCAAATAGATGATTATGGGTTAGGGTTAACACTTTCCAACAATTGTATATAAAAGTCAAAAACACCTTCCAAAAACACTTTCCAACAATTGTAAATAAAAGTCACTACGTTTCCTGTTGCAAAAAAGCTTGGATAATTACCATTACGGTATAATGATTCTCAACATGGGCTGTGGGTTTTACTGAAGAAACCTGAAAATAAGCACATAAATGTACTACTAAACACGACAGTCATCCCTTGAACTACAAAGCTATTTTTTGTACATCAGTTACATGATTTAGCAGTAAAATAATTTCAGCTAATTTCTAGGTAGATATACTGCAACATTTCTTTTTCAAACATATAAAGATACAAATAAAAGAGATGTTACCCATTGTTACAATGATATTGCTGAATATATAAACTTTGTACTTTATTTGAAGTAACTAACAAGTAATGACAGGCTCTTCCTTGAAACTGCCAAATCTATGCATCGAATCCACTACAAGGTAAACAATATAACCTCTGGTTCATTCAAGACAGCTGCTTCAATTCACAAACACAACACAAGATACAGTGATAAAGGTAACTATTACATCCAAACAACCAATCTTTTCCTTGGAAGAAAAGCAATAAATGTAACTGGTCCTGTAATCCGGGCCAAAATTCCCCCATACCTCAAAAAATATCCCCCAAAAACATTTTCAAGAAAACTTAAGGACCATTTAATCTCAAAACAGCAAGGTACTATTACAACTTAATAATCTTATGATATAGTTGAAATGCAACGGTAAACGAAATTATTATGATGCCAATATGAAAAGTGTTTTTATTCCTATTTTTGGTGTCATGCTAGTGTTTATTGATAATGCCAACTAGTCATTTTGCTGCTTTTCTGTAAATGTAAAATGTTACACGCTAAGTTGATCAAAATGCTGTAAATATGTAAGTGCTGATGTTATGTTGCTTTTTTCTTTTGCTGTTTTTTACAGTAGCATTGAACTTTGAAGACCGTATGGTCATTTTTGCTGCTTCCATGCCAGACATGGCAAAAATAAACTGAATTGAATTGAACTTAGCAACTTGAAAAGAATGCCAGCGACAAACAAGCAAATTTAATAATTTCATTTACCAGAATGAGAAAAAACAAATACAATACATATAACTTACAGATGGCAGGTTGGGGAGACGTTTTGGCTACAATGATTGGGTTTAATGACGACTTTTTTAAAGTTCGAGCAACTTTTATGCTCTTCCAAAGCATAAAGCTGTTTGATATCTCCGAATAGTTCCAAGCAAGGATAGTCTCATAACTAACTAAACCACAAGCACAGTATTGTTGAGTTAAGTTTACTGCACTTGATCTTAACAACTACAATTTCGAAAAGTAGCTAATACATTCGCATTTACCAAGCCAATCACTGAAAAAATTGCATAGATTACTGTCTAGTAGACTACTATAGTACAGTACAAGATTACAGATTATAAACCATAGCACTGTTGACTCGTTTTGTAAACTGGGCTTTTATAATCTACACCTAATCTTATTATCATGAACGTTTTCCCAAACTTTCAACATAGATTGCAATTACTGATCGTATTAAAGTAACTAGACTTCTAAATGTCAACCACTGCTCACTACCCAACACGTGCTAGTCATTTTACCAACGTGCATTCCACAGAACAAGCAGTTTCGCTTTGTGATCATGCAAGCGTCCGAGAATCTAAAAGCGCTGCATAGCACCACTGTTGTCACATGAAACGTGCGAAAACAGCAAAGTAAGCGATTCCGATCTTCTAGATATCCCTGATTAAAACGCAATGTGATTGAAATAAATCAAATTAAAGCCTCAGGAGATTATTAGCTGATAAGAAATCAGCATTTGCCTATGCTGATTTTGTTTTCGGAATGACTTTCAAACTAACCTAGCTAAAGCACTTGGGGTATAAAAATAAAGTTAATAAAGGAGCGAATTTCGCTACAATATTAAACTTGTGTCATAAATTTTCTCCAAACTTTGCCTGGTGTGCGTTATGAAACGCATTAGGCTTATAGAATATTGTGTAGTAATAACTTGTAGTACCGAAACACTATAAATTATCACATACCGGTCATACCGGTAGCCTACCAGTAACTGATTAAAATTTTTTAAGCTATCGAACTTCTGAACTTTGAAAATGTAAACTAGATTTATTTGAATTTTTTTAGGCTAGGTCAAGACCATTTTAGAACCATTACCTGTAGGTGTTTGTTGAAAGCCAATTGAAACAGCAGTTTATTAAAAGCCTTTGCTTGTGCAAATTGAAATAATCCTGGGCCTACCAGATTGATCAAAACAGAGATCTTTAACCATCAACCACTGGTAATGTAACTGGTAGAGGAACTATCCTCTTATGGCAGCTCAAATGTTGCTCCGCTACAGTCAGAGCCCCCAAGTGCATGCCGCACCAACTGAAAAATGTAATGAATATTTGGCAGAAGCCAATTTTGCGGAAAGCATCAACAAGCTTCTGTATTTCAAGTGAAAATTGTCCTTCCTCTGTTTTTAGCTCAAATCACAAGTGATGCCACTGTCTTTGACCTTCAATTACTATAATTTTTGAATTATTGCTAGCTACATATCAGTGATTATTTGGAAACAATGGTTTACTTCTGTTAGTGATACAGACATGGAAGTATATTTCAAGTTAGCCTAATTCAATGAGTGGTCACACTCAGCAGTGGGCCTAAGTGCTTATGTAATAATGCCTAATTTTGCTAAATTAATAGCCATACCATTTCCTTTTAAAAAATAATAGCCAAGACTGTTTTAACAATTTTTTAATATCTATTCTGTATTTTATTACTTGTCAGTATAAGCATCACTTGTCAACTGATCAGATTGATCTTGAATTAGGGTCACATCACTCCAGAACATATTTGATTACACTTGCTACTGTAGATTAATTACTGTTAGCTAGGCTAGGCTACTCTTATTAGCTTGTTAACACGTTGACTGCCAACTACGAGTATACTCGAGGTGAGGCGTTTGTTCCCTGGTGCCAACTACGAGTATACTCGTTTTTTTCTACACGCCAATGAAAAAAAAATTACGAGTATATACGTGATTTTAATGCATGAAATTGACCCTTCGGCACAAAACGAAAATTATCTTGGCACTTGTAACACCAATAATAGCCTCCAAAATTAAAAAAGTTTCCCAAGTTTACCACGCAAAATTTTGGTCGAACAAACGTTTTATACGCAATGTATTGCATGCTTATTATGCTTATGAAACATTGCTGCCACTTTGAGTAAAGCACCTAAAGTTGCTAAGCAGTTTCACGCGTAGTATTTGTCCAGACTCACTAAAGCTTAGCAGAGTTTGGAAATGATAAACATTGTGGAATGTTTATCTTTTTTTAAGAAAAGCTACAGATTGATAAGGAAGTTGCGGGAGGAACTGCTGTCGAATCAGCAGAAAGGTATAGGCTAAATGCTGGCGGCACAGGAGGTTGCACTATTGCCGCTTCTTCATATTCATCTGTATCTGATGCTACATATAGTGCATGTACATCATGTTCAGAATCAGATAAATCAGAAAAATCTCCTGAATGAGAGTCATTCCAGTCCGAGTAATCATTCCATTCATCCTGAGATATATACCTTTTTCTAGCCATATGGTACCAAGTCAGTGTTAGTAAACTTAATTTTAGACTGTAAGCTAAATTGAATTTGACCAACTTGGTGAAAACATAATAGTGATTAGAAACATGGAAAAAGCTAAAATATCTAAAAAAACATAAAGAACAAAATTTGGGATACTCAAAGTGATGTAATCTGTTAGGCAACAGTACCAGTATTTGAACAGTAGCGTAGCGTAATCAGGGGTATGTGTAGCCGAAATTTTCTTCCAAAAAAATCTGGCCAAGTAGGAAATAGGATTACTATCAAAGGTGGAGTCCTCAAGGACACATCTTGAAGTCCTTGGTCTCGAAGCCTCAAGTCCTCGAAAATTGCCCTGTCCTTGGCTCAAAGACAGCACTATATTTTGAACCGTTGAAATGTCGTTGGAAAACGCCAGAAACCTCACGGAAAATTTGCGAAGACCTTTTTTTGTTTTCCTCAAGTGGAGAACACCTGAAAAAAATTTTTGAAGACCTTTTTCGCCTGAAAAAAAATTTTGAAGACTTTTTTTGGAGAACACTAGCTCCTGTGTTCTTGGCCTCGAGAGGGTCTGTCCTTGGCCTTAGAACTTTTTTGCGTCCTTGGCCTTGGCCTCGAGCCTCGTGTCCTCGACTCCACTTCCGATTACTATTACTCAGTTTATTAGATCTATATCCTGTCAACTGCAGAAAGAGGAAAGTGAACTATGCTACTCTGGTATATGGAACAGTGGAAGGCTATTCTGTATTAGTATTGGTGTACTGTAGTGACCTGTACTGTAACTGGAAGTAGGTAAATTTTGCAACCAGCTTACCAGTAGCCTGGTTGACTTCTTGTTCACTAGTAAAGAAACATTATAAGAATTTGTCCATTAGCAATTGATTTCAGCTCACAGTAGTTGTTGAATCCAAATTCAAAGTTTATCTGATTCTTATCTGACTTCTAGATTTCTAAACTTCTTTCTAGTTACGAGGGACCACTACACGCGCTATAGCTAAACAAAAATATTATGTGGTAATCGGAAAATGTTTTTTCGATACATATACACGATGATATCGTACGTTATGTTGAAAATTTTGTAAAGCAATATTTGGTCATGTGTAAAAAAAAGGTCATTTTCAGCTACGAGTTATCTCGTAGAGTGACATTTTTTGACAAATTTGTTGATTCAGGTGCCAACTACGAGTATACTCGTAGGTAGTTTTTCGCGTGGTATATGACAAATAAGTTTAGCTGTTGCCAAAAACCGGCTTCATAGCTTTGTGACATTCTTACTTTAGCTCTAATACGTTTGGCATTTTTGAGCAGTTTTGGTAAAAACCGGTCGGCAGTCAACGTGTTAACAAAAAAACATTATGCTTAATCAATCAAATCTGTTTGCCTTTTTCTTTCCAAATCATTACTGGTATAGATTTCAATTGCCTAAAGTCTCTTGTTTAAAAAGTTGCTTCTGAAGACCAAAACCCTGGGAAGCCTCATATGATCAGACTCCATTAAATTTTGCAGTATTTTGTTTTGACTTAAGTGCAAGTCAGATAACTTCAGAACATATTGGATTACACTTGTTAGGTTAATTAAGCTACCCTTATCTGCTGTTACCAAAAGATTTTTTAGCACGCAAGTATAAAATTGACATTTTGTTTTTGCATCATTGCACATTTCACTCATCTAGTCTCATGTTTAATAAGTTGCTTGTAAAGACCAAAATCCTGAAAAGCCTCTTATGGTAGGACACTTTTAAAATACTGCAATATTTTGTGTTGATTTAAGTACCAGGTTTTGGTTGAAAAATACACAATATCTTTCTTGATATGCAAATTTCTTCCAAATGACCTTGCCAATTTCATCTTGATCTTGTTGGTCAAACCTAGAAAAACAACTTTGTGTTAAAATTTTAATTAAATGTTTGTTTTTCAGAAATAATAAGCTATCATTACCAATTTAATAGTAGCATAAAATATTACTGCTGAAACTTCATTTTGTGTTAGTGGAAAGACATCAAACATGTTGGATAATGGTATAGCAAGAAAAACCAGTTTAGGCTATGTAAATACAGAAAGTCAGAATTAGTTGCAGCAGTAATTAACACACAAAGTTGCTCTACAAGTCAGTACGTGAGAAGTTGTGGAATTTCCAACTCTCAGTATCTGATACGTATAAAGCTGCTTTCGACTTTCATCGATGTAAGAGTCAGCAGTCAGGATAGAAACGCTTGTTCATAAGATGCTCACTATCAGAAATCAACATCACATTTGATGTTTTCTCTTGTAAATCGACATCGCATTACCGAAACAGTGTCTGCAAACAAATTGATATCGCGTAATCGTAACCAACTTTATTATCGAAAATTAATATCGCATGATCCTAATCGCAATTGCTATCGAAAACCAATGCCCACAATCTAGAGGCAGATGATAAAAGCTAAACTTACAATTTTATCCCTTTGTTACAATATTCCAGCACTACCTTTCTTTTCCCACTGTTGTCTTGCTTAAATTATCGCAATACAGGCCACCAGACCTCAGATGGGCTACTATTGTTGTAGTCATGCAAATAACTGTTGTTAAAGCCAAAAGTAAGCTACAACAATATTTTGCATGCTACCAACTTGCCCATTACCTCGTCGCAAACTACTAACTGTACTAAATTTGATTTTGTACATAGGCTTGTCTTGCATCTCAATTCTTCTTCATTGCATGTTGACTTTTCAAAGTAGCTGCGAATCCAAATTACACTGAGCTCAGTAGAAATGAAACTCAATGCAATTCAAAATCACAGCCACTTAGCACATTTCTAACTGGAAAATGTACCATACACCGTCCGCAGTATTGAGTACCAAAAGCGTCGCAATAAATCTAGTAACTTACTTACCGTTTACTGAGTTGCGACTGACTGTTCACTCATAGAATGTCTTTTGACACATAGCTTCTTGATTTACGATTATTCAGTTTTTCACCAAATTAAAGTTAACATTTTTTTCTAATTATCAACATATCAAGTACAAACTGTACAGCAACAACTGCAATACATCACAGCAGGCAGGTTTTCCAAGTAGGCTTCTGAAACAAGTCAAACAACATAAAAATTTTTAAGCTGCAATTTTGCATTAGGCCAATACAATTAGTAATGCTTCATACAAATAATGTATTTACAGCATTGGCTATCTAAACAATGAGTTTTGAAATGAAATTGCGGCATGAAGCATGACAGCCATGGGAAGTTGTCTAGGCTATTATAGACAGGATAGACACTGAACTCTCAAGGGAAATAAGCTTTTCATTTCTAACTTTTTTCATTTCATTTCTAATCCCGATGTTTTCAAATGAGGATATCGTGGCAATTAGAGTTAACAATGTGTGCCGAAAGGGAGACAGTTTTGTTTTCGTATCAGCATACATGGCATCTGAAGAACCAGCTCCGCCCAATTTACTAAGGGATCTGTTGGTATTAACAGAAATTGAACAAATTCCTACTATTCTAGGAACTGATGCAAATGCACATCACACCACATGGGGATCCTCTGATATAAACCCTCGAGGAAAGGATCTGTTAGCATATTGTGCTAGTGCAGAAGCAGATATTAACAAATTTCAACCATTCAAAGCATCAGGGCCAGACGGGCTTTATCCTGTACTGCTACAGAAAGGTTGGAATCAACTGAAAGGATATTACCATGTCATTTTTCAAGCATGCCTGACACACAGCAATGTGCCATTGGCATGGAAAGAAGGCACGGGTATATTTCTCCCCAAACTGGGAAAGGAAAGCCCGTATGATCACTTTAACTTCTTTTCAACTGAAATGGTTGGAAAGGCTAGTTCTGTATCATATTAATGAAGATAATAACGTGCAGGCAAAGCTTTCTGCGTCGCAGTATGGTTTTCGTGCTGGAGTTGCTACGGAAACTGCTTTGCATGAATTTGTGCGCCGTGTGGAGCATTGCCTTGTTTGAAAAAAGCCACCTTAGGGTATTTTCCTGGATATTGTCGGCGCCTTCGACAATGTCACCTTCCGTAGCTTTGTTGCGGCTCTGCGAGGGCTGGGCATGTCTAAGATTTTCACTTGATTGATAGAGACTCTACTAAGACATCGCACAGTCCAAGTAGAATTATGTGGTGATAAAGTTAAAAGGGAAGTAGTGAAGAGGAACCCACAAGGTGGTATCCTGTCCTCTTTTCTGTGGAACTGTGTCTTAAACAGCCTGTTGCTAGAGTTACGTAGCCGAGGCTTTTATGTTCAAGCCTACGCCGATGATCTAACAGTGTTGGTCACTGGTGCTGATATGCTTTGGATCAGAGGATGGCCCAAAAAGCAGTAAATATTGCTAAAAATTGTGCTTTGGAACAAGAGCTACAGTTTAGCTGCAAAAAAACCGAGATTGTACTGTTCACTCACAAACGGAATCCAGACTTGTGTTCCTTGTCAATGAATGGTACAAAACTTGAACTTTCCAAGGAAGCAAGGCTGTTGGGTGTTACTCTAGACAGCAAGCTAACTTGGAAACCTCATATTACCCGAATTACTCGCAAAGCAACTACAGCATTAATGCAATGTAGACAAACTGTGGGTAAAACGTGGGGAATAACACCATCTATGATGAAATGGATATACACAGCTGTGATATGCCAACCATGTCGAATGCATGTGTGTCCTGGGCTGGCGGTCTCAACAAAAAGTATCTAGTGAGGAAACTCACAAAGGTGCAGAGACTTGCTTGCCTGATGATTTCATCAGCTTTTCCTGGCACCTCTACTGGTGCTCCAGAAATTTTGCTCAACATAACTCCCATCTTGAGGAATTTCTATTGGCTGAGGCAGTGCGAGGGTCATACAGAATCACTGTTAGTGGGCTCTGGCATGTCAACCCAATTGGTTCCTTTGGGAAAACAAAACGCCATCTTGATGTTTGCAATGAGGCAAGGAAATTCTTACCTCTACTGCAAATGCCAGCTGACCAAATAAAGAAAACAAAGGTATTCGAGAGAAACTTTGAATGTCAAATTATAGACAAAAAAAATGCTGTCAGATTTGAAAGCGTTCTAAACCAGAGCACTGCCAAGGTTTACACTGATGGTTCAAAACTAAATGGGAGAGTAGGAGCGGCTTTTTATGCCGAATACCCAAACAACTCCCCAAAACAAGCATTTTTCCACGTTGGAATTTACAGCACTGTGTTCCAGGCAGAAGTCTTAGCTATTTCAGAAGTGGCTAAGAACCTGCTTTTGGATAAGATGCACAATCAAAGTATTGTTGCGCTGGTTGATAGTCATGCAGCTATCAAAGCACTCATAAAGTGCACTGTAACATCAATTACAGTGCTCAACTGCATTAGAAACCTAAATCAGTTAGGTAAACAAAACCACGTCAGTATTGCCTGGATTCCGGGACATGCAGGGGTTCATGGTAACGAAGTGGCCGATTATGTAGCCAAATCAGGATCTAAATCAAAAATGCATGGTCCTGAACTTTTTATTACAGTCCCGTATGCCAGTTGTGTTAGCACGGTTAAGGACTGGTCCACAGATAGATGGAAATCTAGGTGGAATAAACAGAAAAACTGCTTGAGGATGAAGGAGTCTGTTGGTAGGACGTCTTCACGACTAACAATACGTCTCCTTAACCTTAAGAGCAGGGTGTCAAACCGTTTCAAATAACGGTTCGGGTTCAGGTTTAGCTCCGGCTCAAAATATTTTAGCAGTTCAGGTTTGGTTCGGGTTCACTTGAGCACCATTTTTGAGGTTCAGGTTTGGTTCAGGTTCACTCAACAAAAATATTACTGGTTTAGGTTCGGTTCGGGCTCATTGACTTAAAATTTAATTGTCGTTACTCGTTTCGTCCAGAAAAAAAGGAGAAATTGCTGATCCTGTTGAAGTTAGACCGGCTTAGTGATGACATCACAATGCATATTGTCTGGTTCTTACTGCAGATCGTAGTAAAATTCGCCCTTTAAATCAATGGTAAAATTATTACAAACACGCAACTTCAAACAACCACTGTAGGTTAGTGGGTGGCGTTTTTTGTTTGATTTTACTTTTATTTGAAGGGCCAAAGCTTCGTAATTCCATTTCAGGTTATTTCCAGGGTTAAGAGTCTTTATAAATGCGTATTAAACTCATTTCAAAAGAGCACTTTTGCATCGAAAAGTAGCGTTTTAACACTTATTCAATGACATGTGATAGTTCTGAGCAGAGTTGCGATTGGCATACAGGATAAAAGAGTAAAAAGATATTGTGCTTTGCACCAGGATGCGATCATACAAGCCAAAAGAGTAGTTGCAAATTCTACCGATTTCCTAAGAATAGCAATTTGGCTTCAAAATGGGAATCACGCTGCAGGTAAGCTTGTTTTATAATAAAAACTAATCACTATATGAAGTCAAGTTTTTCAATAGAAGATTAGGAGAATTTCACGCAATATTATTTATGTTCACTCTTTTTGGTCCTCTGCAGGAACAATGGTCTAAAGTGCTGTGGCTAGCTAACAGCCAGGTTCTTCGATGGAGGAGGAGTTGGGCAAGTTGACCCTAACCCTGAGGAAAAGGAAAACTGTTAAGTTTTCTAATTTTATTTACTGGGCACACTTTTTGCAGGTTTTTCGACTAGTCTCAATTTCTGCCAAAAGCCCTGCACAAAGGACGTGTACGGAGCGCCAGAAGTCCAGGTCCAAAGCTGGAGCACCAGAAGTCCAGGTCCGAAACTGGAGCGCCTTGCTACCCTAGTAATGATCTTTTTTGTTTAAGTTTTAGTCCCTTTTTTGGCAAAGACACTTTTGCTTTAAGAAGTGGTTTTTAAAAACTTTAAATACTTTCTCACTGATGACCTGTAACCATCATATCTGAAGTACGATTTAGGTATTCTACAGTAGAGGTAGATCCCTGCCGGTAATAGTTTCATTTTTGAGAATAGGGCAACTAGGTTGGGTTGTTCGTGGAGTGCCCGCTAAAACATCAATCCCGCCCAGTGGTGCACCCAGAATTCTTAAACAGGGGAGAAAATTTTTCAAAACAGGAGTACTTTTGCTGCCAAATTTTGGCCTTTTTTACTGAAAATAGGGGTTTTCACGCTATTTTCAGACAAAAATTAGCTAACTTCGTTCTCGTTTGCTAATATATTGTCAAATAAACCGATCTAATGGCTTCTTTGGCGTCGCATTCGTCCCGCTTTCAAAAATTTTGGATACGTTTGTTTAAAAATGGTGACTTTAATTGACATCTTCGTCCAAAATTTCACAATATTTTTTTTCGGTTTTACTTAGGCATCTTTTGGTTTTACTAAGGCGTTTTGCGCTGCCTCGTGGCGGAGTGTAATTTAAGGAAGAAAAAATTATTATAATAGCAATTTTTTGTCTAAAAAGCCATTTGCTCTACCAAATATTGTAAGTGACATTACTATGGGACTGGATGTAGGGGGAGTTAGCTCTCCTAGACCTTACCCCAGCAAGCCCTGCCGCGCTTACCGTATATGCCTGTATATGCGATACTACAAAATCATTTACTTTACTTTGACCTTTCTACACTATGAGCTGTTAATTAAGAGCTGTAGCCTTCTGTTCCTATTGAGTGATTAGAATTTTTGAATTTTGGAGGACTCGCTTGAGAGAAACCTCCCATCGCAGCAAGCCCAGTGTTTTTTTTGTTCTACGTAGTTTTAATTCCCACCTATTTCGAGAATTTACGCCATCTACAGCTTGAAGGGTTTAAAATTTCAAAATTCCTTTCCAAAATCTTGGTTGCAAAAAAAAAGGTTTTTTTTTTCGCAACCAAGATTTTGGTAAGGAATGGCTGAACCAAATCATAAAATATTTTGTTTCAAACATGCTTTAGTTAGATGGAGAAGCTGCGCAAACTGGTGCAACTTTAAGCATACAAAAGTCTGGGGCAATTTTTATAATTTTGTGGCAAAATTAGTCGTTTTAACGCTAGTTGATTCAACTTTGTATGTTTTTAAGGCCATTTAAAAGCATTAAATTGCTAAAATTTTGAAGTCATTTCAAGCTATCGAATCGCCAAGACTCTTCAGCCCTCTTACTTATAGGTCAAGTCCAATAACACGCTTAAAGGCTTTTTGTATTTGGAGGCCAAGTTTATAAGTGACTTGGATTAGGGGGTAAAGTCCCCTTAGCCACTCACCAGTTGCACACTGGTTACATCAAATATAATGCTACTACAAAAATCTAAGATATAAAACTTGTAGCTACTTTAACCCAACCACTGTTGTTTACACTTTGACAGGGAGGTATATTTAGCATGCGGGTCAATACAATTTATGTTTTCATGTAAGTTAGAATAAAAAAGCATTGCAAAGTTACGTAAGAAAGTTGTAGCATGAAAAGCGCTGTAAACTCATTGTCACATAACATTTATCTGGGCTTTAGTAAGAAGCTTCCAATGGACCTCTCAGTCTTCCAGTCAAGAGGGCTTTGGACTTGACCTGTAGTAGAGAGTAAGGACCTAAAGAAGTATCAGAGCTTAATTCTTTCAAATAGCTTCCTAATCTTAGCAATTAAATTATTTCAAATAGCTTTAAAAACATGCAAAATGTGACCCAAATGGCCTTTAAATGACTACGTATTTTTTTTAGAAAAATCACATCAAAAGCCTAACAGCAAAAAACAAAAATATTTAATCCAGTATAGCATAGCCAGAAGGGGGCGGGAAGGAGCTATAGGCCCCCTCCCCCATTAATCTGTCGACCAAAATGTAGAAAAAATATCAATTTTTTTGCACTTCCAAGGCTATCATTTCTGTGATATGAACTCTAAAGTACTTTAAAGCCGCTTTCGAAGCATTTACTAAGGGAAGGTAGTATTTGTCAAAAGCAAAGCTTGCAAACCAGTAAAAACTTTTAAAAAATGGCAAAAAATAAGCAATCACATTTGATCCCTCCTGCAAAATGCTTAACGTAGACTTGAAAAACGTTGTGTAGAATGGGGGAAGGGTCTATTCAGTAGTGAATTTAGCTAATTACCCATCACTTCTTTAAATTAATGTTCTCTCAGCCCCTTCCCCCAATTTTTTTTAATGCAGACGATTTAAGTTAAAACCAATGTTTTTTTTCCCAGATTTACCGACTTGTAAAAAAAAAAGGCTGAAATTTTGCCGTTAACCACCGCCCTCATAGCCTGTTTACATAGCCAGTTTGATCATGCTTTTACACTGCTAATTGTTATGTCAGGACATTTTAAAAGCATTAATTATTACCTCAATAAGCCTAAAATTAAGTTATCTTTGCCAAAAAAGATTGCAAAATTTTCAGCACTCTGGCTCCAGACCTTTGAGATAGCCGCCCGCCCCCCGGATTGAATATTTCTGGCTATGTGTCTGCATTAATCCATGATCATTTCAAATTTGTGCGCTTTGTATCGATTTAAAGCAAACATCTTGGTAAATTTAGCTACATGTTTACAGTATAAGTTTATGAATTCCAGTTTATGTGATCGACTTTCCTCAGTCAAAGTTTGAATATTCATAATCTTTGGGCAAAATTAGTTTGCATCCCTAAAAATGTTTTCTCCCATACGGCCATGAGTAAACTCTTTATTGATTTGTATTACTTTGTCAAAAGTTCATTTCTCAAAATCGAAACAGTAAACGATGATGTCTCATATATACATGTGATACCAACCGGTACAAACCGCAACTGGAAGTGCACGCTCCGGCGTGAAACAAAGGTCATGAAGAAGCTTCAAATTATATTCCTTTCGAATGCAAAGTTTTTTGCGATTATTCTTTTTAGGTCAAAAGCCCAGTTAATATTAAGGAATTGAAAAAAGCACGTTTTCGCTGGGTTCCGTTCCACTACCATTGTACTAATTGCTGATAAACATTTTAGTTTGTTTTTTTTTAACTAAACTGAAAAATAAACCGCCGAATTTGCAAATATATTATTATTGTTATTACTGGGCAGCAGTGCAAGCGAATGTGCTACCGTTGGGTAGAGTCCACCTACACGTTGCGTAGGCCTCGTTTAGGCCCATTGCAACTGTAGCTGCTGTTATTGTTATTTTGTTTGGTTACTGGTTGAACTCAGAAAGCCTTCCAGCTTCCTTTGTGTACGTGGCCAGTTTGTTAATATTACATTTCGTTACCACATTGTGAACAATGGTTTTGGTGATTCCAAAATATTTAACACGAATATCTTGGTAAAGCTTGCAATTGCCTACATGATGATTTGGTGTTTCATCCTCTAGGCAACATTTTGGACACAGAGAAGACTCAGCACGACCTGTAGTTTTCTTGTGTCGTTGTAGATTGCAGTGCCCAGTTAAAACTTGCACTACTCTATTTAAATGAGGCCTCTTAAGCAGGGTGTCGAACCAAACCTGAGCTCGAACCGTAAACCCGAATGAACCGTTTTATTTTGGTGAACCCAAACCGAACCTGAACCAGCAAAACTTTACTTCAGTGAACCTGAACCAAACCTGAACCTTCAAAATTGTGCTCAAGTGAACCCAAACCGAACCTGAACCCCTAACAAAAGTAAGAATATATTTTTCCATATCCGGATGCCGCTGGTGCTGGTACACGCCAATTTAGTGGCACGTCACAATGCCCATTGTCTGGTTCTTACTGCAGATCGCAGTAAAATTCGCCCATTTAAATCAATGGTAAAATTATTACATACACGCAACTTCAAACAACCACTGTAGGTTAGTGGGCGGCGTTTTTTTGTCTGATTTTACTTTTATATGAAGGGCCAAAGCTTCGTAATTCCATTTCAGGTTATTTCCGGGGTTAAAAGTCTTTATAAGTGCGTATTAAACTCATTTTAAAATGGATACTATTATGACACAGAATAGCGTTTCTAGACAACTTCAGAGGATATACTGTACAGAAAATCAATTGCTAAACAATCATAAACATAGTGAAATGTGAAGTCAAGAACAATCTAAGACCAAAAAAAGGTCAACAACAATTTTAGAAATGAATGAAGGCTACAGCTCTTAATTAACAGCTCATGGTGTAGAAAGGTCAAAGCAAAGTAAATGATTTTGTAGTATCGCATATACAGGCATATACGGTAAGCGCGGCAGGGCTTGCTGGGGTAAGGTCTAGGAGAGCTAAATCTCCCTACGTCCAGTCCCATAGTAATGTTACTTACGATATTTGGTAGAGCAAATGGCTTTTTAGACAAAAAATTGCTATTATAATAATTATTTTATCCGTAAAATACACTCCGCCACGAGGCAGCGCAAAACGCCTCAGTGAAAAAACAAAAAATGCCTAAGTAAAACCGAAAAAAAATATTGTGAAATTTTGGACGAAGATGTCAATTAAAGTCACCATTTTTAAACAAACGTATCCAAAATTTTTGAAAGCGGGACGAATGCGACGCCAAAGAAGCCATTAGATCGGTTTATTTGACAATATATTAGCAAACGAGAACGAAGTTAGCTAATTTTTGTCTGAAAATAGCGTGAAAACCCCTATTTTCAGTAAAAAAGGCCAAAATTTGGCAGCAAAAGTACTCCTGTTTTGAAAAATTTTCTCCCCTGTTTAAGAATTCTGGGTGCACCACTGGGCGGGATTGTTGTTTTAGCGGGCACTCCACGAACAACCCAACCTAGTTGCCCTATTCTCAAAAATGAAACTATTACCGGCAGGGATCTACCTCTACTGTAGAATACCTAAATCGTACTTCAGATATGATGGTTACAGGTCATCAGTGAGAAAGTATTTAAAGTTTTTAAAAACCACTTCTTAAAGCAAAAGTGTCTTTGCCAAAAAAGGGACTAAAACTTAAACAAAAAAGATCATTACTAGGGTAGCAAGGCGCTCCAGTTTCGGACCTGGACTTCTGGCGCTCCAGCTTTGGACCTGGACTTCTGGCGCTCCGTACACGTCCTTTGTGCAGGGCTTTTGGCAGAAATTGAGACTAGTCGAAAAACCTGCAAAAAGTGTGCCCAGTAAATAAAATTAGAAAACTTAACAGTTTTCCTTTTCCTCAGGGTTAGGGTCAACTTGCCCAACTCCTCCTCCATCGAAGAACCTGGCTGTTAGCTAGCCACAGCACTTTAGACCATTGTTCCTGCAGAGGACCAAAACAAGTGAACACAAATAATATTGCGTGAAATTCTCCTAATCTTCTAATGAAAAACTTGACTTCATATAGTGATTAGTTTTCATTATAAAACAAGCTTACCTGCAGCGTGATTCCCATTTTGAAGCCAAATTGCTATTCTTAGGAAATCGGTAGAATTTGCAACTACTCTTTTGGCTTGTATGATCGCATCCTGGTGCAAAGCACAATATCTTTTTACTCTTTTATCCTGTATGCCAATCGCAACTCTGCTCAGAACTATCACATGTCATTGAATAAGTGTTAAAACGCTATTTTTCGATGCAAAAGTGCTCTTTTTAAAATGAGTTTAATATGCATTTATAAAGACTCTTAACCCTGGAAATAACCTGAAATGGAATTACGAAGCTTTGGCCCTTCAAATAAAAGTAAAATCAAACAAAAAACGCCACCCACTAACCTACAGTGGTTGTTTGAAGTTGCGTGTATGTAACAATTTTACCATTGATTTAAAGGGCGAATTTTACTGCGATCTGCAGTAAGAACCAGACAATATGCATTGTGATGTCATCACTAAGCCGGTCTAACTTCAACAGGATCAGCAATTTCTCCTTTTTTTCTGGACGAAACGAGTAACGACAGTTAAATTTTAAGTCAATAAACCCGAACCGAACCTAAACCAGTAATATTTTTGTTGAGTGAACCTGAACCAAACCTGAACCTCAAAAATGGTGCTCAAGTGAACCCAAACCAAACCTGAACCGCTAAAATATTTTGAGCCGGAGCTAAACCTGAACCCGAACCGTTATTTGAAACGGTTTGACACCCTGCTCTTAAGGTTAAGGAGACGTATTGTTAGTCGTGAAGACGTCCTACCAACAGACTCCTTCATCCTCAAGCAGTTTTTCTGTTTATTCCACCTAGATTTCCATCTATCTGTGGATCAGTCCTTAACCGTGCTAACACAACTGGCATACGGGACTGTAACAAAAGGTTCAGGACCATGCATTTTTGATTTAGATCCTGATTTGGCTACATAATCGGCCACTTCGTTACCAAGAGCCCCTGCATGTCCCGGAATCCAGGCAATACTGACGTGGTTTTGTTTACCTAACTGATTTAGGTTTCTAATGCAGTTGAGCACTGTAATTGATGATACAGTGCACTTTATGAGTGCTTTGATAGCTGCATGACTATCAACCAGCGTAACAATACTTTGATTGTGCATTTTATCCAAAAGCAGGTTCTCAGCCACTTCTGAAATAGCTAAGACTTCTGCCTGGAACACAGTGCTGTAAATTCCAACGTGGAAAAATGCTTGTTTTGGGGATTTGCTTGGGTATTCGGCATAAAAAGCCGCTCCTACTCTCCCATTTAGTTTTGAACCATCAGTGTAAACCTTGGCAGTGCTCTGGTTTAGAACGCTTTCAAATCTGACAGCATTTTTTTTGTCCATAATTTGACATTCAAAGTTTCTCTCAAATACCTTTGTTTTCTTTATTCGGTCAGCTGGCATTTGCAGTAGAGGTAAGAATTTCCTTGCCTCATTGCAAACATCAAGATGGCGTTTTGTTTTCCCAAAGGAACCAATTGGGTTGACATGCCAGAGCCCTCTAACAGTGATTCTGTATGACCCTCGCACTGCCTCAGCCAATAGAAATTCCTCAAGATGGGAGTTATGTTGAGCAAAATTTCTGGAGCACCAGTAGAGGTGCCAGGAAAAGCTGATGAAATCATCAGGCAAGCAAGTCTCTGCACCTTTGTGAGTTTCCTCACTAGATACTTTTTGTTGAGACCGCCAGCCCAGGACACACATGCATTCGGCATGGTTGGCGTATCACAGCTGTGTATATCCATTTCATCATAGATGGTGTTATTCCCCACGTTTTACCCACAGTTTGTCTACATTGCATTAATGCTGTAGTTGCTTTGCGAGTAATTCGGGTAATATGAGGTTTCCAAGTTAGCTTGCTGTCGAGAGTAACACCCAACAGCCTTGCTTCCTTGGAAAGTTCAAGTTTTGTACCATTCATTGACAAGGAACACAAGTCTGGATTCCGTTTGTGAGTGAACAGTACAATCTCGGTTTTTTTGCAGCTAAACTGTAGCTCTTGTTCCAAAGCACAATTTTCAGCAATATTTATTGCTTTTTGGGCCATCCTCTGATCCAAAGCATATCAGCACCAGTGACCAACACTGCTGGATCATCGGCGTAGGCTTAAACATAAAAGCCTCGGCTACGTAACTCTAGCAACAGGCTGTTTAAGACACAGTTCCACAGAAAAGAGGACAGAATACCACCTTGTGGGTTCCTCTTCACTACTTCCCTTTTAACTTTATCACCACATAATTCTACTTGGACTGTGCGATGTCTTAGTAAAGTCTCTATCCATGAGGTGAAAATCTTAGACATGCCCAGCCCTTGCAGAGCCGCAACAAAGCTACGGAAGGTGACATTGTCGAAGGCGCCGACAATATCCAGGAAAATACCCAAAGCCGGCTTTTTTCAAACAAGGCAATGCTCCACACGGCGCACAAATTCATGCAAAGCAGTTTCCGTAGCAACTCCAGCACGAAAACCATACTGCGACGCAGAAAGCTTTGCCTGCACGTTATTATCTTCATTAATATGATACAGAACTAGCTTTTCCAACCATTTCAGTTGAAAAGAAGTTAAAGTGATCATACGGGCTTTCCTTTCCCAGTTTGGGGAGAAATATACCCGTGCCTTCTTTCCATGCCAATGGCACATTGCTGTGTCTCAGGCATGCTTGAAAAATGACATGGTAATATCCTTTCAGTTGATTCCAACCTTTCTGTAGCAGTACAGGATAAAGCCCGTCTGGCCCTGATGCTTTGAATGGTTGAAATTCGTTAATATCTGCTTCTGCACTAGCACAATATGCTAACAGATCCTTTCCTCGAGGGTTTATATCAGAGGATCCCCATATGGTGTGATGTGCATTTGCATCAGTTCCTAGAATAGTAGGAATTTGTTCAATTTCTGTTAATACCAACAGATCCCTTAGTAAATTGGGCGGAGCTGGTTCTTAGGCTGCCATGTGTGCTGATACGAAAACAAAACTGTCTCCCTTTCGGCACACATTGTTAACTCTAATTGCCACGATATCCTCATTTGAAAACATCGGGATTAGAGAACAACAGAGATCAGGAGTAACATTAATGCACGCCTGAGGACGATTACCGTTTTCAATTCCTTGAAAGAGGTTCCATCCTCGTAGCTTGCTTTTGATTTTTGTGGCATATGTCCATGGTTGTTGAGCTAACACTAACCCGGAACGTATGCTTTTTGTAACTTCACACATGTTATAGCTTGATGTTTTACATCTGTGTTGGTTGATTTGCCAACACTCTAATGTATGTAAGGATAACTTAGGTGCCGTAATGGCATTATTTGATTTGTCAAGTTGTCCGCTGTAATCCTGATACATTCTTATCTATATGATAGATGTACTCAAGTATAGCACTTTATTCTTAGAAGAGCCGATATGGCTACTTCAATACTACAGAGAAAATCTCTGGCTTCTACGAACTAGAAGTCGTCGGCTTCTCTGTATCCGCTGAAGTGCCAGGCTCAGCAGTATCCATTATTGCCTCATAGGTTCTCATCACCTTTTGGTGAACGCGATGACGTCTACAGATTCTGAAACTGCTTGGCACTTTTCTTCTTTTGGAACTGAACCCGACGATAACCAGCGTATGGGTTGTAGTTCAGTTCCTTCAGTGTGGTTAGCGAAGGTTCCTGAACGGATACTAAATGTAGCACCCCTTTGTTCCACTTCGCTGAATGCTTTGTTTCCAAATCCGTGCAACTGATTTTTGCATTACAACGGGAAACCAGCGTAAGGGTATCGGAAATGCTTAAACCGTCATCCTCTGGCAACCAGATTTCAAAGGTTTTTGCTAGAGGCAAGTCTTTAGGGCCTTTTGCATCGTAGCCTTGATGAACTACCAAGGATGGTACAATAGCCTCAAGCACATGTTTTGCCCACTCCAAGGTTTTCTCATCCTTGCATATCATCAGCACTTTACCTTCAAAGATAAAAGTGCGTTCGATGTGAACAAGAAAACCCGGATCGGTACAAAGAATCATTTTGGTGATGGCGTTTTGAATTTGACGTAGATCCATGTTGTCCATAGCACCATCCCCTTGTGACTCTTTTCTCGTGATGGTTAACTTTTGATTGCTGGCCTTCACAGCCCCAGCATAACTAGTTGGGGTGCTTGTGCCAGCCGTCGTTTTCTTGGCTTTGCCTCCTTGCATATCATGAGCGACTTCATGTTGTCCACGTTTCTGTGAGAGGTTTGTTGTAGAGGATAGAGAATCGGAAGATTCTCTAGCCCTTTTGGTTTGACCGGAGGAGTGATCAGAAGACTCCTGATCAAGGTCGGCCAGTGACATACCAGCCAAACCCTTCATCACTCGCTTCTTTTCTCTTTGTTTTTTTTTCGTAGTTTTTTCCCCGCTTCACCTTAGACGTGCAAGCAATATCCGAGGAATTGCTTGGATTGTGAGGCTCCACAAGGGAAGTTGAAGTGGTACTCGGTTTCACAACTGACTATGCCACTTTTGCTGTACCCTCAGTTTCTGAGACGGACTCCTTTAGCAAAGGAACCTCCTCAACTTGAGGGCTCAGGTTTGATGTTTTTTCGACATCTGGGCTAGAGGGCGCAGTTGGCCGAATGCTATCTTTGTTGGCATTGTCACTCAAGAACTCACTGATTGTTGGTTGTGACAGTGCCACTTCTTCTGAATTTAGGGGTGTCATTCATATTACTTTTTTTTTCTGTTCACTGACATAATTCATTGGGTTGGTTTTGTTTAAACTGGAAAAATTTCCGAAGACCGGATTATTCAAACAAACAGAAAGCTACGAACTACCATTTCTATTGATGGCAAAATACCAACACTGCAAATAATGAAATTTTCTCTGGAGTACTGGCCTTGGCAGAACCCCCCAATACAGCTGCAGTCCCCTACCCAGGTGCCATCTGGAACTACAGGTGCACGGGGATTTTCACAAGCTGATGGACATGAAGTACTATGTTGGCTAGACTAGGACCAGCATCCTTTCTATCTTGTGGCCGCGACACGGCAGCGCGTTTTTTCCGCTGTACCCTATACCACTCGCATTGACATTCCGCCGCAATATTGGTACATTGCCATTGGTTCCATGTTAGCCCACAACTCCTGTTGGCCTTAGAGTCAGGGGTCGGAAATTAGAAGGCAGGACTTCGCAGTATCAGGCCTTTGCTTGCAATATAGGCCGGTACAAACTGCGGTTTTCTGGTTTAATTGTTCATGTGCTTAGCTTCATAATGTTCTGATGAAACTTCCGATGTCTATGGGTAATTTTAGGTCATATAAAGTTGTGACAACTGACAATCTTTTGTACTTCTATGAAGGCCAGAATTAAGCGTTTTAAGCTGTTGAAGTAAGAACTTACCACTACAGTTCTAGACTAGGAACAAGTTTATTTATTAGTGTAAATCAAATGCAAAGATGACCAAAACTTTCTGCTGTAAAGCCGCTACTAGAATTATCATGACAAAACGTTTTAAGTATACCATAGGCCAGTTAGAAATGAAAAGCTTATTTCCCTTGAGAGTTCAGTGTCTATCCTGTCTATAATAGCCTAGACAACTTCCCATGGCTGTCATGCTTCATGCCGCAATTTCATTTCAAAACTCATTGTTTAGATAGCCAATGCTGTAAATACATTATTTGTATGAAGCATTACTATGCAAAATTGCAGCTTAAAAATTTTTATGTTGTTTGACTTGTTTCAGAAGCCTACTTGGAAAACCTGCCTGCTGTGATGTATTGCAGTTGTTGCTGTACAGTTTGTACTTGATATGTTGATAATTAGAAAAAAATGTTAACTTTAATTTGGTGAAAAACTGAATAATCGTAAATCAAGAAGCTATGTGTCAAAAGACATTCTATGAGTGAACCGTCAGTCGCAACTCAGTAAACGGTAAGTAAGTGACTAGATTTATTGCGACGCTTTCGGTACTCAATACTGCGGACGGTGTATGGTACATTTTCCAGTTAGAAATGTGCTAAGTGGCTGTGATTTTGAATTGCATTGAGTTTCATTTCTACTGAGCTCAGTGTAATTTGGATTCGCAGCTACTTTGAAAAGTCAACATGCAATGAAGAAGAATTGAGACACAAGACAAGCCTATGTACAAAATCAATTTTAGTACAGTTAGTAGTTTGCGACGAGGTAATGGGCAAGTTGGTAGCATGCAAAATATTGTTGTAGCGTACTTTTGGCTTCAACAACAGTTATTTGCTTGACTACAACAATAGTAGCCCATCTGAGGTCTGGTGGCCTGTATTGCGATAATTTAAGCAAGACAACAGTGGGAAAAGAAAGGTAGTGCTGGAATATTGTAACAAAGGGATAAAATTGTAAGTTTAACTTTTATCATCTGCCGCTAGATTGTGGGCATTGGTTTTCGATAGCAATTGCGATTAGGATCATGCGATATTAATTTTCGATAATAAAGTTGGTTACGATTACGCGATATCAATTTGTTTGCAGACACTGTTTCGGTAATGCGATGTCGATTTACAAGAGAAAACATCAAATGTGATGTTGATTTCTGATAGTGAGCATCTTATGAACAAGCGTTTCTATCCTGACTGCTGACTCTTACATCGATGAAAGTCGAAAGCAGCTCTATACAAATCAGATATTGAGAGTTGGAAATTCCACAACTTCTCACGTACTGACTTGTAGAGCAACTTTGTGTGTTAATTACTGCTGCAACTAATTCTGACTTTCTGTATTTACATAGCCTAAACTGGTTTTTCTTGCTATACCATTATCCAACATGTTTGATGTCTTTCCACTAACACAAAATGAAGTTTCAGCAGTAATATTTTATGCTACTATTAAATTGGTAATGATAGCTTATTATTTCTGAAAAACAAACATTTAATTAAAATTTTAACACAAAGTTGTTTTTCTAGGTTTGACCAACAAGATCAAGATGAAATTGGCAAGGTCATGTGGAAGAAATTCGCATATCAAGAAAGATATTGTGTATTTTTCAACCAAAACCTGGTACTTAAATCAACACAAAATATTGCAGTATTTTAAAAGTGTCCTACCATAAGAGGCTTTTCAGGATTTTGGTCTTTACAAGCAACTTATTAAACATGAGACTAGATGAGTGAAATGTGCAATGATGCAAAAACAAAATGTCAATTTTATACTTGCGTGCTAAAAAATTTTTTGGTAACAGCAGATAAGGGTAGCTTAATTAACCTAACAAGTGTAATCCAATATGTTCTGAAGTTACCTGACTTGCACTTAAGTCAAAACAAAATACTGCAAAATTTAATGGTGTCTGATCATTTGAGGCTTCCCAGGGTTTTGGTCTTTAGAAGCAACTTTTTAAACAAGAGACTTTAGGCAATTGAAATCTATACCAGTAATGATTTGGAAAGAAAAAGGCAAACAGATTTGATTGATTAAGCATAATGTTTTTTTGTTAACAAGCTAATTAGAGTAGCCTAGCCTAGCTAACAGTAATTAATCTACAGTAGCAAGTGTAATCAAATATGTTCTGGAGTGATGTGACCCTAATTCAAGATCAATCTGATCAGTTGACAAGTGATGCTTATACTGACAAGTAATAAAATACAGAATAGATATTAAAAAATTGTTAAAACACTCTTGGCTATTATTTTTTAAAAGGAAATGTTATGGCTATTAATTTAGCAAAATTAGGCATTATTACATAAGCACTTTGGCCCACTGCTGAGTGTGACCACTCATTGAAGTAGGCTAACTTGAAATATACTTCCATGCCTGTATCACTAACAAAAGTAAACCATTGTTTCCAAATAATCACTGATATGTAGCTAGCAATAATTCAAAAATTATAGTAATTGAAGGTCAAAGACATTTGTCGCAGTTCCTGCTTCATCCAGTGGCGATGTGGAAACTAGCATGGAAGTAACCACAAATGAAAGATAATTCTAACCGATAGCTTTTTAATTCAACAATTCAAATCAGCTTAGAGGTTGTACAACCGAGCCGGTTAACCGCAATCGGAGCGCGCTTCCTTCTGACACGCCACAACTGGTGACCCCAACGTCAGCCGCTATCTAAGCAACAGCCAACATCTCAGACCTGCTCACACAAGGCTGCGCAGTCGATCCGGTTAACCGCAATTAGAGCGCGCTCCCTTCTTACTAGCCACACTGGTGAATTCGACGTGATTGGATGGTCGGCGCTCGAGTTGACTTTAGCAGGCCCCTTCCTACCACTGCTTTCAGAAAGGGGGAAGTGTGTCGCAGTTCCTGCTTCATCCAGTGGCGATGTGGAAACTAGCATGGAAGTAACCACAAATGAAAGATAATTGGAACCGATAGCTTTATAAGTCAACAGTTCAAATCAGCTTAGAGGTTGTACAACTGAGCCGGTTAACCGCAATCGGAGCGCGCTCCCTTTTGACACGCCACGCAGTGGCATCACTTGTGATTTGAGCTAAAAACAGAGGAAGGACAATTTTCACTTGAAATACAGAAGCTTGTTAATGCTTTCCGCAAAATTGGCTTCTGCCAAATATTCATTACATTTTTCAGTTGGTGCGGCATGCACTTGGGGGCTCTGACTGTAGCGGAGCAACATTTGAGTTGCCATAAGAGGATAGTTCCTCTACCAGTTACATTACCTGTGGTTGATGGTTAAAGATCTCTGTTTTGATCAATCTGGTAGGCCCAGGATTATTTCAATTTGCACAAGCAAAGGCTTTTAATAAACTGCTGTTTCAATTGGCTTTCAACAAACACCTACAGGTAATGGTTCTAAAATGGTCTTGACCTAGCCTAAAAAAATTCAAATAAATCTAGTTTACATTTTCAAAGTTCAGAAGTTTGATAGCTTAAAAAATTTTAATCAGTTACTGGTAGGCTACCGGTATGACCGGTATGTCATAATTTATAGTGTTTCGGTACTACAAGTTATTACTACACAATATTCTATAAGCCTAATGCGTTTCATAACGCACACCAGGCAAAGTTTGGAGAAAATTTATGACACAAGTTTAATATTGTAGCGAAATTCGCTCCTTTATTAACTTTATTTTTATACCCCAAGTGCTTTAGCTAGGTTAGTTTGAAAGTCATTCCGAAAACAAAATCAGCATAGGCAAATGCTGATTTCTTATCAGCTAATAATCTCCTGAGGCTTTAATTTGATTTATTTCAATCACATTGCGTTTTAATCAGGGATATCTAGAAGATTGGAATCGCTTACTTTGCTGTTTTCGCACGTTTCATGTGACAACAGTGGTGCTATGCAGCGCTTTTAGATTCTCGGACGCTTGCATGATCACAAAGCGAAACTGCTTGTTCTGTGCAATGCACGTTGGTAAAATCACTAGCACGTGTTGGGTAGTGAGCAGTGGTTGACATTTAGAAGTCTAGTTACTTTAATACGATCAGTAATTGCAATCTATGTTGAAAGTTCGGGAAAACGTTCATGATAATAAGATTAGGTGTAGATTATAAAAGCGCAGTTTACAAAACGAGTCAACAGTGCTATGGTTTATAATCTGTAATCTTGTACTGTACTATAGTAGTCTACTAGACAGTAATCTATGCAATTTTTTCAGTGATTGGCTTGGTAAGTGCGAATGTATTAGCTACTTTTCGAAATTGTAGTTGTTAAGATCAAGTGCAGTAAATTTAACTCAACAATACTGTGCTTGCGGTTTAGTTAGTTATGAGACTATCCTTGCTTGGAACTATTTGGAGATATGAAACAGCTTTATGCTTTGGAAGAGCATAAAAGTTGCTCGAACTTTAAAGAAGTCGTCATTAAACCCAATCATTGTAGCCAAAACGTCTCCCCAACCTGCCATCTGTAAGTTATATGTATTGTATTTGTTTTTCCTCATTCTGGTAAATGAAATTATTAAATTTGCTTGTTTGTCGCTGGCATTCTTTTCAAGTTTCTAAGTTTAATTCAATGGAGTTTATTTTTGCCATGTCTGGCATGGAAGCAGCAAAAATGACCATACGGTCTTCAAAGTTCAATGCTACTGTAAAAAACAGCAATCTGTGACTTTCGCACAATCTGTGCAACTGGCACTGCAGTGGGCTGGCGATGCCCAGCGTGCCATCCCCCCCAAAAAACTGGCTCCCCCACTCAGACCAGTCTCCTTGTTACGCCACCTGCGTCCCCTCCCCCAGGGTTCCCCTCACTACCGCCTGGCTTTTATCACTCACGTCCACCTCGGGGCCTCCCACGTTACCCTTGCTCCATTTGCTCTCTCGAGGTAGGTAAGGATTCTTTAAAGTGCTCCACCTGCTCCAAGTGGGTGCACTTCTCCTGCTCCTTTCTGACTCGGGCTGACTTTCGCAAAATCTGCGCGGCCGGCTCCACCATGGGTTGGAATTGCCCTGCTTGTCTTAATGGGGACCTTGCTTCTCCCACCCACCGGCCAGCGTCCCCCCGCCTCGTCTCTCCAGCTCTGCCCCCACCCACACCCACTCCACTTGCTTGCTCAGATCTTATGGATTCATCTCTGCCTCTACCCTCGCATCCTCCCCTTCTTAACACCTGCCCTCCTTCCGCCTTCACCTTTCCTGCCTCATCACCACCGCCCACAGCTTCACAGCCAATCCACAACTTGCCACCGCACCCTCAAGGAAATCCACGCCTCTCACACAATCTCAGAATTGTGCAATGGAATGCCGGCGGTCTTTCCTCCTCCAGCCGTGCTGAACTGATCGCCTTTCTTTCTGGCAACCACTATGACCTCATTTTGCTCCAGGAAACCCATCTTTTGTCAACCAAAAAGTTCCAAATCCCTGGTTATTATACCCTTTGCATGGACCGGACTTTCGGTACACAAGGCCTTGTTTCCTCCGGTACTCATAACACTGGTGGTGGTGTCCTCACTTTCATCCACTCTGACCTGGCTTTCTCTCCTGTTTCTGTCTCCTCTCTGTCTTCCCAGGACCCCTACTCAGACTACACCTGTGTTAAAGTCCTTCTCTCCAACCACTCTCCTCTTCAATTTTTGAACCTCTACTCCCCTCCCATCAGAAACAGTCCTTCTGATTCTCGCACCAGGACCTTCTATCCTGACATCCTTCCTAACTCCCCTGACACTTTCATCCTCGGAGACTTCAATGCTCACTACCCAACGTGGGACAGACTCATTCCCCCTAACCCGCTCGGAAATGACCTGTTTCGCTGGATCACTTCCTCCGGTCTGGAAATTCTGAACGACCCCGCCTCTCCCACGCTCCTTCACCATTCCACTGGGAGCCGTTCTTCCCCTGATATCTCGTTAGCTCCGGCGTCTCTCGCTCCCCACTGTGAGTGGCGCACTCTCCATGGCCTTGGCTCGGACCATCTCCCCATTGAAATTGTCCTCCCCCTCTTTCCAGTTCGTCAAGCAAACACACGTTCCCCCAAATTCAACTACAAAAAAACCAGTTGGGATATTTACCAATCTTATATTGCTGAGCACCTTCCCTCTCTTGATTTTGATGCACTCAACATCCACCAGGCTGCCCACTTCTCTTCTCTATTCTTAGTCAAAGCTGCCAAGGCCTCTATCCCTTTGGCCGCCTTGGTTGTTCCCCCCAAAGCCTGGTGGTCCCAGGAAGCGGAATCTGCAGTTCGGGAACGACGGAGGGCTTTATCCATGGAACACCGATCTGAGTCGCACTGCCTCAGATACATAGATGCTTCTCGTAGGCGTCCTCAGTCATTTCTAGAGCCAAATCTGCAACCTGGCAAGCCACCTGTTCTAACCTGACTCCCCGTTCTGATCCTCGTGCTGTCTTCAGGCTTCTCAATGCCATCTCGGGCAAAAAAGAACACCTCCCAAGACTCTTCTTTTCCCGATTGCACTTGCCCTCTTGACACTGCCAACCACTTTGCCTCTTATCTTCGCTCACGTCTATCTCAAGCGACACCCCGTTCCTCGCGCAGAGCTGAACGACAGTTCATGAATGAACTCCGGAAAGCTAGCTGTGAGGATGCTTCTTCCCTCCATAATTCTTTCTGCTCCCCCTTCTCCTTGACTGAACTCTCCACTGCTATCAGCAATTTCTCCTCTTCCACTGCGGCTGGCCCTGACCAGATTGCCTACTAATAACTAAAGCACCTGCCTGAACCAGCACAACTCCTCCTTGTTTCTCTTTTTAACAGGTCCTGGCACTCTCACATCTTCCCCTCCTGTTGGAAACCTACCACTATCATCCCCATTCATAAACCTGGAAAACCCACTTCCTCTCCGTCCTTCTTTTGCCCCATTTCCCTCACCTCCTGCATCTCCAAGCTTTTTGAGTGCTTGATTCTTTCTCGCCTAATTTTCACCTTGAATCTAATCAGCTCCTCTCCACTTGCCAGGCCGGCTTTCGTCCTGGTAGGTCACCCCTTGACCAAATTCTGTCTCAATCAATCTGGGACGGCTTTCAAAAGAAAAAACCTCCAGACCAAACGATTTTGGCTTCTGTTGACTTCTCCAAGGCTTTCGACTCGGTCTGGCACTCTGCTCGTTTTCACAAACTCCTCTCGCTCAAACTCCCTCCTTGCTTCGTTCTTTGGGTGCGCTGCTTCCTTTCTGATTGTAGAGCTAAAGTCCAAGTTGGTGGTTCCCACAGCCGCTCTTTCCGCATCAGACGTGGGGTCTAACAGGGCTCAGTACTTGGTCCGGTCCTCTTCATTTTGTTTGTTGATGACATCACTAAGGATTTACTTCGGGGTGCCCATGCCTCCCTGTATGCTGACGATCTGGCCATCTGGTCCTCCTCCCCAGACCCGCTCAAAGCCTCCTCTGTTGTCCTATCCTCCCTTTCTTAGAAACATGGTCCAACTTATGGAGACTTCCACTCAATCCAAAAAAGTGTGAATCGTCCTTTTTCTCTACAGATCCCCATCAAGCCACTTTCGAACCCCGACTGAACGTCTTGGGCTTCCCTCTTTTGTTCAATTCCACCCCTAAAGTCCTTGGAGTAACCTTTGATCGGACCCTATCTTTTGGGGCCCATGTCCAATCCCTGTGTTCCAAATTCTATCCACGCCACAAAGCCCTTCGCTCAATTGCCACTGCCTCTTGGGGTCCCACAAAAGAATCTCTCTCCCTACTCTACAAAGCCTTTGTCCGTCCGGTGCTTACATATGCCTCTCCTGGATGGTTCCCATTCCTTTGTAACACTGCAACCAATCACCTGGAAGTTCTACACAGAGCTGCATGCAGGGTCATTACTGGTTGCCTCTTTTCCATCCCCTCCTCACTACTCCTTCTCGAGGCCCAACTCCCTCCTCTAAAGCTGACTCTAGAGCATCAGACCCTCTACTCCTTTGAACGTGCTCTGCGCCTTCCCCCCGACTTCTCCAGCCTTTATGCCCTGGCAATTAGAAACGTTCCCTGTCGACCATAAAAGAAACCCTCCTGTAGATCATTCTGTTTTTCAGCCACACTACCACTCCCATCCCCACGTGAGTCTCTGATCACGTGCCTTTCTTTTCCACCATGGTCCACAACCCATTTCAGTGTTTCCCCCTTCATTCCCGACTGCTCAGGCAACAGTACATCTCGACTCCAAATTGTTTCAAGCGGACTATCCTCCCTCCCCCCGTCTGATATCCAAGTATGGACTAAAGGATCTGTTCCCTCCCTTTTTGGTCCCGGTGGCGCTGGAGTGTATGCTCCAAATGCAACACATCGAATTCCTTATCCTTTTCCGCCGGTCCAATTGCCTCCAGCTTCACAGCTGAAACCTTTGCCCTCAAGCAAGGTCTTGCTTGGTGTACTAGCCATTTGATGACCTGCAAATTCCAGTCAGTCCTTTTCCTAACCGACTCTCAATCAGCCCTCTGTATCCTTTCTTCATCCCCCTCTTATCTCCTGCCTGAGTCCCTCTGGTATGTTTGGTCCCTTGCCTCCTCCCTCTCCAACAATACCAGTTTGAACTTCCAATGGGTCCCCGGACACGCAGGTCTCCCTAGAAATGAAAAAGCGGACTTACTTGCCAAAACTGGTGCCTCTCTGCCCACTGATGCGATCCCAAGCCCTTTCCCCCAGTTAGTGCCAAAGCCCGTTATTGCCAATACCGCAATTGGAGACGTCACATCTCACACTCCCATCTGAACTTCCAAGTCCCCAAAGTCTCTTTGGAGGCTCCTTCTTTTTCGCTCCATACGCAGTGAGCTCTCCCGTCTTCGCTGCCATGGTCACAGTCTTCTTTTATCTTCATATCTTCACAGGATCAGTCGGAAAGAGACTTCTGATTGTAGTGCCTGTGGACACCCTCTACAGGACCTCAATCATCTCCTCCTCGACTGTCGTGCTTCTGAACCCCTTCGCAAATCTATCTTTGGCTTCTCTCTCTCTATTCTCGATCTATGGTCCAGACCTTGGGGTGTGGCCCGACTGTTGGGTCTCCGCGGAGTTCCTCCACGCCCCCATCCCTCGGAAGGGGTCGGGTAGTACCACCATCACCATAGTCATCAACCGATGCCAATTTATTTCGGAATGCGAGTCATCATCACCGAAAATCGTGACAAGGCTGGTGGATTTTTTAACGAAAACCTCGGCGTTGTTCATTCCCTTTCAAATCACACTCTTTTTGTTCGTTGCAATCATTAACTGATTGCCATCTTTCCAGTAACCAATCAACAAAACGACACCTACTATCCAATTCGACCAGTCTATTCCGTGACCGTGGCAAAAGCGCAAGGACAAACCATTCCACACGTTACAATTTGGTTTGATAAACCAAAATCGTCAACTGCAACTGCCTATGTCGCCATGTCACGTGTAGCTTCCTTTTCATGCATCTCCTTTTTAAAGCTGTTCATGGCAAGTCATTTCGCACAAAATGAACAATAGCATTTCCTTTTCACTCCTACTTCTTCTCCGAGCAGGTGCAATAGGACTACATTGCAGTGAAGGCCCTGCTATATCAAAAAGCCTAACGATGTTGTGTTGCTACCTCTTTGGGTGACAATGGAAACGCAACAACTTCACCACTTTTTCATTCTTGGCCCTAGCTGCTTTCGGCATTCTTCTTTTTGCTCTGTGTCAGTGACTTACCCTTTAGGTCGCTTGACCTTGCGCTTGAGCACAACTGGTCGTTTGGAATCCTTGCCTACATTCGTGTACGTGCATTAAGACCAAATGTTGGCCATCAACATTCCTAGGCATAAAACAAAACCACTTGGACGCCACGCGACTGCGATGGGTGGGTGCTGGGTTCAGTCACCTCTGACGTTCAATCCTCCGCTTGCTAGTTCCTCAATGTTATCATAGGTAATTTTTGTGAACACTTTCATTGATTTTGCTCAAAATACACAAAACATCGTTATAATATTAATTGTTTACTTAAAACATTGAAACAAATCTTCCGATTGGAAAGCATACCTTGCGTGTATTTACATAATACTTTGAACAGACTATTGGTAAAACTTTGTTTAGTTGTTTTAGTTATGTGTTTATCTTCATTTGTCGCGTTTCGTGTCCCTTTCAACCTTTAAGTTGTTGAACGTAACGTTGTGGCTTGCTGTCACGCATGCATTTAAGGGTAACGGATCAAAGTTTGCTCAGTGATCCAAATGAATTTGTATTACACTTCCAAGTAGGTTTTGTAGTTAGCTGACAACAAATTCTGGAGTTAGTTTAGGTCATTTTCTGGACACTCTCATATATTTGCTCAAAATACCCAAAAACTTGTTTTATACTTGCATTCAGAAACGTCCCAAAACGCTTCGACTCGTTCAAAGTTTGCTCAGACAAAACTTAAAACAGCCAAACAGCACAAAAGTTAAGAAAGGGTCAAAAACCAATAAAAAACACTGAAAACCGCTTAAAATAGATTTTCAGGACCAAATACCAAAAAGAATGTGTTTACAAAAAAAAGTTTGTTTACAAAGATCGTATCAAAATGCTTCCAATCATTCAAAACTCGCTCACAAACGACCAAAATGGCCGAACAGCACAAAAGCTGTTACGGGGTTAAAAACGTCAAACGCTTCTTCGAAATGCTGAAAATTGCTTAGAAGCGATTTTCGTGACCAATACTAAAACAAAATTTTGTTTGGAAAAAAACTAATTTTTGATCATAGTCGTGCAGAAACGCCTTAAATCATTAAAAATTTGTTCAGAAACGACAAATATGGGCCAGGCAGCACAGAAATCAAAAATCGGTCAAAAAGCAAAAAACTTAGCATTAACCGCTTAAAATGATTGTCATGACCAGGTAGCGAAAAAAAGAGTTCAACAAAAAAAACTTTTTTCACCAAGCTCGTCCAAAACGCTTCAAGTTAATAAAAACACGCTGTGAAACGCTCGAAACGGTCAAAATGCACAAAAACTGAAAATCGATCCAAAACGTTGAAAAAAGCTAAAAACAACTGAAAATTGTTTGGGAATGATTTTCGTGACGAAATACCAAAAAATAGGTTTTTGACGAAAAATAGTTTTCGTGACCAAATTTTTCTCAAAACGCTTCAAATCAATTAAAACTTGCTGCTTGAAAACAAATACGGCCAAACAAAACCAAAACTAAAAATCGGTCAAAAACTGCTAAAACACACTGAAAATATCTTGGAAAAAGTTTTTGTGACCAAGCAGCAAAACAATCAAAAACTTTTTATTTAAACCGATTTTGTCCAAAAACGCTTCAAGTCAGTTGAAACTTGCTTACAAACATCAAATACAGCCAAACAGCACTAAAACTAGGTCAAAAACTTCAAAAACTGATAAAAATCACTGAAAACCGCTCATGAGTGATTTTCATGACCTAATTGCAACAGAAAATTTGTTCAACAAAAAAACTGTTTTTCACAAGAATTGTCCAAAACGCTTACAAATAATCATTTAAAAATCGCTGACATGACCAAAACGGCCAAAAAGCACAAAACCGAAAAGCGGTCAAAAACTTCAAAAAACGCAAAAACTACTGAAAACCGCTTCGAAGTGATTCTCGTTTCCAATAAAGTAAACATTTTTAAACGGAAAAGTTTCTTTACCAAAATTGTCGTAAAACCTTTCAAATCACGTAAAACTTGCTCAAAATGGACCAACACGGCCAAACCGCACAAAAACTAAAACCCGTCAAAAACGTCCAAAACTGCTCAAAAATGATTTGTGCAAATTAAAAGCAAAAAAATTGTTTTTCAACAAAAACTTCACCCAAAGTTTTCCAGAAACGCTTCAAATTACTCTAATTGTGCAAGAAAACAAGCAATACGGCCAAACAACACAAAAACCAAAAATCGGTCAAAAGGTCGAAAACACTAAAAACAAAAGTGTGTCAAAACACTGCTAATCATTCAAATCTTGCTCACAAACGACCAAAACGATCAAACAGAACAAAAAATGAAACGCGGGTAAACACGTCAAGAACTGCTACAAAGTGCTGAAAACCGCTTAGAAATGATTTTTGATCAAAGTCGAGCAAAAACGCCTTAAATCATCAAAAATTTGCTCAGAAACGACACATACAGCCAAACAACACAAAAACTAAAAATCGGTCAAAAACGTCAAAAACTGTTAAAGCCCATTGAAAACAACTTGGAAAGAGTTTTCATGACCAAACAGCAAAACAATTTTTTGTTCGAAACATTTTTTTCCAATTCGTACAAAACGCCTGAAACCACTTAAAACTTGCTAAAAAACAAGCAAAACAGCAACAAAACTGAAAGTTGGTGAAGGACGTTGAAAACTGTCAAACCACTAAAACTCGCTCAGAAGTGATTGTCGTAACCAAACAGCAAAACAAATTTCTTTCAATCAAAAACAATTGATTTAGTCAAATATTGACCCAAAACACTTCAAATCAGTTAAAACTGGCCGAAAAACAAGCAATACGGCCAAATCGCAAAAAAAACTAAATATATGTCAAAAACTGGTGAAAAGACTGAAAACCGCTTAGAAATGGTTTTCATCACCAAAGACCAAAAAGAATGTGTTTTCAAATAGTTTGTTCACAAAATTTGTGTCATAACAAAGTTCGTTTTATAACAAAAGTTTCCAATACACAGCAAAAACCTCTTTTAGAAAAAAACTGATTTTTGATCAAAGTCGTGCAAAAACGCCTTAAATCAAACTTGCTCAGAAGCAAAAAATACGGCCAAACAGCACAAAAACCAAAAATCGGTCAAAAACGTCCAAAACTGCTAAAAAGTTAGCTTTAGCCGTTCAAGAAAAGGTAAGCAATGTCATGACCAAGCAGCTAAAAGAAAGTGTTCATTATAAAAAACGTTTTTTGACTGAACTCGTCCAAAACGATTTAAATCATTCAAAACTTGCTGCAAAACAACCAAAACGGCCAAAATGCACAAAAGTTGAAAATCGATCAAAAACGTTAAAAAAAGCGAAAACAAACTGAAAATTGTTTGGGAATGATTTTTAGGACCAAATATCAAAACACATTTTTTCTGACGAAAAATAGTTTCTTTGAACAAAATTTTTCCAAAACGCTTTAATGCCAGTTAAAACTTGCTGCTTAAAAACGACAATTACGGCCCAACAATACAAAAACTAAAAATTGGTCAAAAACGTCAAAAACTGTTAAAGCACAATGAAAACAGCCTGGAAAGAGTTTCATGACCAAACAGCAAAACAAAATTTTTTGACAAAAAGAACTAGTTTTTGACCAAAACTGTCGCAAAACGCTTGAAATCATTGAAAACTTGCTTAGAAATCACAAAACCGCCAAACAGCACAAAAACTGAAAGTTGGTCAAAACAGTCACTAAGTTTTAAACAAAACACTTTACTAAATATGTCTTAAAACGTTACAAATCACTTAAAACTAGCTCAAAAACGACCAAAACGGCCAAACAGCACAAAAACTAAAATTGGTCTAAAACATCAAAGCCCGCTAAAACTTGCTGTAAACCCTTAAACAACAATTTTTGTGACAATAGAAGCAAAAGAAGCAATAGAAAAAACTTATGAAAAACACTTCTTTGAACAAAAAGTTCTAAACGGTTTTCAGTGTTTTATTACAGTTTTTGACGTTTTCAACCGACTTTCCGTTTTTTCACTGTTTCACCGTATTTGTCGTTTTCAAGCAAACAATTCAAGCTATTGAAGCGTTTTGACAAGATTTTGGTCAAAAAATCTTGTTTTTTGTCAAAAGGATATTTTTTTGATATTTCGCAATAAAAATCATTCCTAAACAATTTTTATTGTTTTTTAGCTTTTTTGACGTTTTTGACCGTATTTCAGTTTTTTGTGCATTTTGGCCGTTTCGGTCGTTTCATAGTAAGTTTTGAATGATTTGAAGCGTTTTGTCATGACGCAGCTAATGTTGACTTTCAAATTTGAAGCGGCTAATGTTAACTTTCAACAGTTTTGGACGTTTTTGACCAATTTCAAAATTTTGTGCTGTTTGACCGTATTTGTCGTTTCTGAGCAAGTTTTGAATGATTTGGGGCGTTTTTGCACAACTTTGATCAAAAAAGAGTTTTTTCTGAAAGAAGAGTTTGTTTTGGTATTTTGTCACAAAAAAACATTTCCAAGCGGTTTTAAACACTCTGTAGCAGTTTTTGACGTTTTCAAGCGCATTTCAATTTTTGTGCTGTTTGACCGTTTCGGTCGTTTGTGAGCAAGCTTTGAATGATTGGAAGCGTTTTGACACAAATTTGGTCAACAAACTATTTGTCACCACATTCTATTTGGTCTTTGGTCATGAAAAGCAATTCTTAACGGTTTTCAGCGTTTTTCATTAGTTTTTGACCGTTTTCTATTTTTTTGATCTTTGACCATATTGCTCGTTTGTTTCCAAAATAAAAAAATTTGAAGCATTTCTGGAAAACTTTAGTTGAAGTTATCGTAGCAAAATACTTTTCTCTCCTTTTCCTTCCCAAAAATCATTTTTGAGTAGTGTTCAGTTTATCAGTTTTGGACGTTTTTGGCCGCTTTAAAATTTTTGTGCTGTTTGGCCGTGTTGGTGATTTCTAAGCAAATTTCACCTGAGTTGAAATATTTGACCGTTTTGGTCGTTTGTGAGCGAGTTTTGAATGATTAAAAGCGTTTTGACACGAATTTGGTAAACAAACTATGTAAAAACACATTCTTTTTGATCCTTGGTCATGAAAACCATTTCTAAGCGATTTTGAGTGTTTTTTACCAGTTTTTGACATACATTTAGTTTTTTTTGCTGTTTGGCCGTATTGCTTGTTTTTCGGCCAGTTTCAACTGATTTGAAGCGTTTTGGGTCAATATTTGGCTAAATAAAATGTTTTTGATTGAAAGAAACTTGTTTGGCATTTTGGTTACGACAATCACTTCTAAGCGATTTTTAGTGAAGTTTGACAGTTTTCAACGTCCTTTGCCTACTTTCAGTTTTGTTGCTGTTTTGCCGAATTGTTTGTTTTTGAGCAAGTTTCAAGTGCTTTTAAGCGTTTTAGCCCAAGTTTGGTGAAAAATATTTTTGTCTGAAAAACACTTTGTTTTGCATTTTGGTCATGAAAACTACATCCAAGCTTGTATTACAATTGTATTACAATTACAATTACAATTACAATTTCCAAGCTGTTTTCAGTGTGCTTTAACAGTTTTTGACGTTTTCAACCCATTTTTAGTTTTTGTGTTGTTGGGCCGTATTTATCGTTTTCAAGCAGCAAGTTTAAACTGATATTAAAGCGGTTTGGTCAAAAAAATTAGTTTTCGTCAGAAAAAATGTGTTTTGATATTTCGTCCTAAAAATCATTCCCAAACAATTTTCAGTTTGTTTTCGCTTTTTTTAACGTTTTTGATCGATTTTCAGCTTTTGTGCATTTTGGCCGTTTTGGTTGTTTTGCAGCAAGTTTTGAATGATTTAAATCGTTTTGGACGAGTTCAGTCAAAAAACGTTTTTTATGATGAACACTTTCTTTTAGCTGCTTGGTCATGACATTGCTTACCTTTTCTTGAACGGCTAAAGCTAACTTTTTAGCAGTTTTGGACGTTTTTGACCGATTTTTGGTTTTTGTGCTGTTTGGCCGTATTTTTTGCTTCTGAGCAAGTTTGATTTAAGGCGTTTTTGCACGACTTTGATCAAAAATCAGTTTTCTTCTAAAAGAGGTTTTTGCTGTGTATTGGAAACTTTTGTTATAAAACGAATTTTGTTATGACACAAATTTTGTGAACAAAGTATTTGAAAACACATTCTTTTTGGTCTTTGGTGATGAAAACCATTTCTAAGCGGTTTTCAGTCTTTTCACCAGTTTTTGACATATATTTAGTTTTTTTTGCGATTTGGCCGTATTGCTTGTTTTTCGGCCAGTTTCAACTGATTTGAAGCGTTTTGGGTCAATATTTGACTAAATCAATTGTTTTTGATTGAAAGAAATTTGTTTTGCTGTTTGGTTACGACAATCACTTCTGAGCGAGTTTTAGTGGTTTGACAGTTTTCAACGTCCTTCACCAACTTTCAGTTTTGTTGCTGTTTTGCTTGTTTTTTAGCAAGTTTTAAGTGGTTTCAGGCGTTTTGTACGAATTGGAAAAAAATGTTTCGAACAAAAAATTGTTTTGCTTTTTGGTCATGAAAACTCTTTCCAAGTTGTTTTCAATGGGCTTTAACAGTTTTTGACGTTTTTGACCGATTTTTAGTTTTTGTGTTGTTTGGCTGTTTTTGTCGTTTCTGAGCAAATTTTTGATGATTTAAGGCGTTTTTGCTCGACTTTGATCAAAAATCATTTCTAAGCGGTTTTCAGCACTTTGTAGCAGTTCTTGACGTGTTTACCCGCGTTTCATTTTTTGTTCTGTTTGATCGTTTTGGTCGTTTGTGAGCAAGATTTGAATGATTAGCAGTGTTTTGACACACTTTTGTTTTTAGTGTTTTCGACCTTTTGACCGATTTTTGGTTTTTGTGTTGTTTGGCTGTATTGCTTGTTTTCTTGCACAATTAGAGTAATTTGAAGCGTTTCTGGAAAACTTTGGGTGAAGTTTTTGTTGAAAAACAATTTTTTTGCTTTTAATTTGCACAAATCATTTTTGAGCAGTTTTGGACGTTTTTGACGGGTTTTAGTTTTTGTGCGGTTTGGCCGTGTTGGTCCATTTTGAGCAAGTTTTACGTGATTTGAAAGGTTTTACGACAATTTTGGTAAAGAAACTTTTCCGTTTAAAAATGTTTACTTTATTGGAAACGAGAATCACTTCGAAGCGGTTTTCAGTAGTTTTTGCGTTTTTTGAAGTTTTTGACCGCTTTTCGGTTTTGTGCTTTTTGGCCGTTTTGGTCATGTCAGCGATTTTTAAATGATTATTTGTAAGCGTTTTGGACAATTCTTGTGAAAAACAGTTTTTTTGTTGAACAAATTTTCTGTTGCAATTAGGTCATGAAAATCACTCATGAGCGGTTTTCAGTGATTTTTATCAGTTTTTGAAGTTTTTGACCTAGTTTTAGTGCTGTTTGGCTGTATTTGATGTTTGTAAGCAAGTTTCAACTGACTTGAAGCGTTTTTGGACAAAATCGGTTTAAATAAAAAGTTTTTGATTGTTTTGCTGCTTGGTCACAAAAACTTTTTCCAAGATATTTTCAGTGTGTTTTAGCAGTTTTTGACCGATTTTTAGTTTTGGTTTTGTTTGGCCGTATTTGTTTTCAAGCAGCAAGTTTTAATTGATTTGAAGCGTTTTGAGAAGAATTTGGTCATGAAAACTATTTTTCGTCAAAAACTTATTTTTTGGTATTTCGTCACGAAAATCATTCCCAAACAATTTTCAGTTGTTTTTAGCTTTTTTCAACGTTTTGGATCGATTTTCAGTTTTTGTGCATTTTGACCGTTTCGAGCGTTTCACAGCGTGTTTTTATTAACTTGAAGCGTTTTGGACGAGCTTGGTGAAAAAAGTTTTTTTTGTTGAACTCTTTTTTTCGCTACCTGGTCATGACAATCATTTTAAGCGGTTAATGCTAAGTTTTTTGCTTTTTGACCGATTTTTGATTTCTGTGCTGCCTGGCCCATATTTGTCGTTTCTGAACAAATTTTTAATGATTTAAGGCGTTTCTGCACGACTATGATCAAAAATTAGTTTTTTTCCAAACAAAATTTTGTTTTAGTATTGGTCACGAAAATCGCTTCTAAGCAATTTTCAGCATTTCGAAGAAGTGTTTGACGTTTTTAACCCCGTAACAGCTTTTGTGCAGTTCGGCTATTTTGGTCGTTTGTGAGCAAGTTTTGAATGATTGGAAGCATTTTGATATGATCTTTGCAAACAAACTTTTTTTTGTAAACACATTCTTTTTGGTATTTGGTCCTGAAAATCTATTTTAAGCGGTTTTCAGTGTTTTTTATTGGTTTTTGACCCTTTCTTAACTTTTGTGCTGTTTGGCTGTTTTAAGTTTTGTCTGAGCAAACTTTGAACGAATCGAAGCGTTTTGGGACGTTTTTGAATGCAAGTATAAAACAAGTTTTTGGGTATTTTGAGCAAATATATGAGAGTGTCCGGAAAATGACCTAAACTAACTCCAGAATTTGTTGTCAGCTAACTACAAAACCTACTTGGAAGTGTAATACAGATTAATTTAATGTTGTGTTGGTTCAACAAGCTTTTCGTATTTTTGCTGTAAAATTTTTTTTCGTTATCAGTCCATAAGAATTTTGGGATTCTTTTTTTTTTGAAGATTTTCTTGAAAGCATTAGCAGCAGTTTTACCCGTTTTGTCTTTCAAAGGGACTATCCATCTGAATTTAGAAAATACGTCAATCACCATAAGCAGAGGTGGACAAAGTAGTCGAAAAATCTACTTAAGTAGAAGTATTGTTACTTACTCAAAAATGCCTTTCAAGTAAAAGTAGAAGTATGGCGAAGCATTTCCATTTAAGTAAAAGTAGGAAAGTAGTCAAAATTAATTCTACTTAAGTAATGAAAGTAGAAAGTAATTTCGAATTTCACGTGTTTGTTTATTTTTCGAAGGTTTGCTGTTGTGACGCTCACGATCAGTGTTCAAGCAAAGCCATACTTACGGTAGCATATCAAAAAATCAAAGTTTTATTATATTCTCTTGAAATTACACCGAAGCGTGTTACGAATACGATTTAGCAGGGACTCTGGGCTCATCTCCGCGCCTGGACAACACAGCTTGAGAAGAAATGTCGCAGCGATGGCGAGTCGTTAGCAACACTGTTCGTTAACCGGCTAGGGAATTGAACCTCAGACGGGCCGCAGCAAACGCAACGCGGTTAACCGCTAATCTTTTTCGCATGAACCAGGAGTAATGCGCATGTCTAGTTTGTCTACTGTACCATGCTAATCAGGGTTCGGTATGTTTTTTTTTTTTAGTGAGACTGAGTCAACACCTGGTATTTGATGCAACGCAAAAACACACTACCCTAGATGACCTGTAAATGAATCGGCGTAACTATTCAATAAGTTTCAAAGTACTGTGCAGTAAAACAAACTCGATACGTACTTATTGTACACATTGTGAGGTGAAATAATGTTTACTTCATTATTGTACACGTTGTGAGGTGGAATAATGACTAGGTGTTTAGTTCTACTTTACATAAAAGTCATTACTACTCAAGTAGCGTTACTTTGAGAGGATTTTACTTGAAGTAAAAGTAGAAGTATCAGAAATGAAAAATACTTAAGTAAGTCGTTCGTTACCGAAAATACTACTTAAGTAGTCTACTTAAGTAGAACTACTTCGTTACTGACCACCTCTGACCATAAGTAAATATCGGTAACCTTTATTCCATTTGCTTAACTTTTGCATTTCTACTAAATCAGCCGCCCATATTTCATCAATTGATTTGCTTATAACTCGGCGTCGCAGAAACTTTTTCTTTACTGGTTTGTGTAGTTCATCAGCTAGTTCTGTTTGCCACGACGCCTTTTCCCGTTTTTTGCACCTAACCCCAACTTATATTTAGTTCCAATTGCTGCTTGTACTAACTTTTTATCACACGATTCCCGGATACCTTTCGTTTTTGTTTGAGATAAACTGTCTAACATATCTTTATCACATTTTAGTTTACCTATTTTATTGTCATTATCACGGTAACAAATATCATGTTTCATTGCACTAGCATCTATTTGATTGTAAGGTTTTTGCCCAGGTAAAGGTTGGTCGTTCGAATCAAGTTGTTTATCCAAAAAATTATATGGCCCAGTGTACTTGTGACTTCGAAGAGTGAACCCACCTTTTGGTTTTGGTAATTTTCCTATCGCAGCATGAAGGTCTAACAAGCCTGCTTTTTTGTTGGTTTTAATGAAACTATGCTTTGTAATACCACAACTAGCACAAATGCAACGTAACATCAGGCGACCATTTCTTTTTGCTTTTATAATTTCATCAGAACCTGGAACACATTTAGTTTTTTTCTTTTGTTTAACACAATAAGTTTCCATCTTTAATATATGATACATAAAACTTCATAAACATTTCATTAAAAGGTGTAGGTTTTTCATGAAAATCTAACAATAGTTCGTTTGCTGTTCTCCCCTTATTTCGCTCTGTTATATAATACACACAGTAGTAACCACAAAGAATTGAGTTAATATTTTGAATTTGCGCATCATTGAAAATAATGTTTTTGTTTGTAGTCTTCATATATTTAACAACTTCATTTGGGGGTACAAGTCCAAAGCTGTCGAAGTATTCTACTTTATCTGATTTTTCTTTGTTGTAAACACAAACCCAATAAGTTCCACTACCCGCAAAATAATCTTGCAAGTTTACGACAGCTAACTCATTTTTATTCATTGCTTTTGGTAACATATCTTTGCTAAATGTTCCTCGATAATTGTCACACTTAATCATGATTTTATCAATGTCTAAGTTTGCTAATGGTTTCATTTATTTACTGCTTTATTAGTTGCTCCTTGGATGGCCCCGGAAGCAGCTGCTAATCCCAAAGTTGGCAAAACCTTTTTAGCTAAAAACGGTAACACTAGTTTTCCTAAATTAAGTAAGCTGCTTAAGAAACCACCTTGTTTTTGCAATTGCGTTTTACTAAAGTTTATTTGAATACCGTGTCCAGACGCTTCTGCTCTGTTAATTCTATTTATCTGTCGATTCGTCAGTTGCAAACTAACGTTGTCTTTAGTCTGTAAACTTACATAATTTGTTAGTCTAACACTTACACTAGTTTTGCTTTTATATGCATTTGCAATTTTTTTCTTTTGATTTTGTGTCAAGTTTAATGAGTAATCGTGGTACATTTTATATTAGACTTTATAAGATCAAACCCAAGATCGAAACATTTTTGAAAGGAGAATTTTTTCCTAGTATTAAACCTTTTCCGAGAATCTGAGGTTCGTCGAAGCGATAAGACCTACCTTGTCTTTTTGTTCCAGGCAACATAAGCCCTTTACCCTTTGATCCAGGTAACACAAGTCCTTTTCCTCCTAACAAACTGGGCAGCAAGCTACCTGCTAAACCTGCTAAAAGAGTTCCAATAAAACCACCCTGTTTTGAAATTTGTAGCTTTGATAGCTTCAAAGTAACACCTGAACCATTTGCTTTAGCATCATTTGTTTTGTTAACTTGCGTCTTTGTTAAACCAAGAAAGTCTGATCCTTGTAACTGGTGGTTATTAAATGTGAGTGTAAGCCCAGTTTTGTTTTGAAAAGCTTGTTTTATTTTTTCTTTTTGAAACTGTGATAAATTTAATCCGATTTTAACATACATTTTTATTTATACTCAGATAATTATATTTATTCGACCTGAAAGTCCTTCTAACTGAAGGTATCTATCAGAAAGTACAACTGCATAAACATAGAAAGCTTGGTCAGCGTTATTTGCAATATTTCTAAAGTTACCACCAAGACTAAACCTTATTTTAATATCTGCCGAGCTGTTTTTAAGTCGTTCATTGTGTTTACTAACATCAAAATGATGAATTGGATACAAACTAGCCCAGTTTTCAACTGATAATTGACAGCCCGTGTCGGCATCTTGGTATTTGTTTACAGCCTCTAGAAAACTCATGTATAAGCGCGAATAATTTCTATTTTGTGGAGTAAAATTACATTCAAATTCTCGTTCAGGATATTGAATGCTGTTTATTCTGCAACTAATACGTCTTAAGTTTGCATTGTCAAAAATCATATTATTTAGCTGCTGGTTGTTATCTCGTTCACTCGATTGAAACGCAACAAACACATGCCTAGGAAGTTCTGTTCCCGGCTGGGTTGTTATTCTCCAAGTCATGCTTGTTTCTGTTGACTGAAACATTGTTCGATACACTCTCATTTGTTCAAAGTATAATATATCCTTTTACTAACATAGCATCTATTTCCGATTCAACTCTTAAACTTGGTTTCACTTAAGCATCCACAAAGAGATATGACTTATGTTAAACTTACCAGCAGCTGCACCATTTGCATGTAAAATATAGTTATTAGATGTTTCTCTATCCACGACTGTACTGTGTTTAACACCCCTAAAAACCTTATCGATATCACGACAAAATCCAAATATTTGGGAAAGAGGAAGCATTAAAGTAATTTGCTTATTTCTTGTAGCAATGTTCTGTCTTGCGGTGAAACCAATATTTGCTTGTAGATTGTTGTTGTATATTTCTACAATTGCTCTAACACCATCACGTACAGCATTTGCATTCGCATCATCAGCTACACCACCAAAATTTTGTTTAAGAGATGGGGAACCAGTTCCAGTGTCTTTAAACCACAGCATGTTAGAGGCGGTTGATCTTGAATAATCATCACTAAAGCTAACTAAATTGAGTATTGTTGATGCTTGAGGTAGATAAAGGTTTATGTTTTCTATAGTTTGGTTATTTAATTAATATTGCGCAGTTTGAAATAAAGACCAACCGTTATTTACTAATGAAATTACGTCATTGTTATTGTAATTAGCATTCGCATTAGTTTGAAGTTTTCCTCTGATTTCTAGGTATGCTTTATGCGGTAGAAGAAAAACATCTTCATCTTTTGTTTCAATAATGTGCTGATCATCTTTGTTCATGTTATTGGAGTCTCTCGGAAGATATTCAACATATTCGAACTCAGTAATTGAATTGTGTACTAAGTTAGTTTCTTTAATTTGCAAACATGGATTCGTTGATTCAGTCATTTTATAATTAAGATATATAATTTTTAAATCCTGATCCAGCAATTAAATTACTTAGGATAGCTCTCGATTTGTCGTTGAGATTTTCTAATGCTCTGTCATTAATAATACGCTTTTTTATTGGTATATTTTCTAAGACTGGTTCCAATGTCTTTTTTGTGGGTTCTAAGGCTTTATTCAGTTAAGGTGCAGCTAGTTTTTTAATCTCAGTCTTCACACCAGTAGGAATTCTGTTAAGTATCTTAGAACCAGTGCTGATTACGTTCCTTACCTTGTCATAAACATTTTTAAGCAAACTTCCACCTATGATTTTCTTTTTGTGAAATCTAGTTTCTCTTTGTGATAACATTTATAGTTAAGCTACATAGTCTCTCTCAGGTGAACGTAGTAAGTCACTCGTTCATTATTCATATTTACAAAATTGTTATCTTGATTTTTTATAGAAAATCGGATACTATCAATTTGACTTAAATTTTTGATGGGAACGTAAATGTTTTGCTTAGGTTCAACTTGAATCAAATATCCCGGTGGTACGTTTGGACTAAGAGTATAAAGTAAGTCACTAGAAGCTCCGTTTACGTAACTTCAATATAGTCAAAATCCTGTAAATATTACAAATATCAACAGCCTTCAGATTTATTGCAGCTTTAAATGATGGATTCCATTTACACCCAAAAATGCCGAACCAAATCCTAAAACGTCACCTATTGAATCTGGAATTCGAAAATCAACTATGTAATCATTTTTAAGTTCAATTCTTGATTTTAATGTATTAAAATTTGGTGTTATAGTTATATTATTTTTGTCATCACGTCTCTGTTCCATCAAATACTTGATTTCATTATTGAGATCTTCAATATTATAGCTCCCTGGAGGAATTGATAATAATCGTGGAGCTACTCCATCTGGTGAATAAAAAAATTTATTATTGGTGCTCGTTATGTTATGCCAAGAGTACCATATTTGAGCATTGATTAAGGATATCTCGTAACTTTTTTTAATGTCTAGTCGCAGCGGTGGATTAAAGCTAGTTATAAAATCTTCTGATTTTCCTTGTCCTTTCCTAGAGTCAAAGAAAAGTGGTATTGATGTCATTTTAATATATTGTCAAATAGTTTTTGGTGGTCGCAGTGTGAAATGCATTTGTTTAATTTTAGTTTTTTCAAAATATTTGCAATTTCTTGATCCAAACGTTTGTTATTATTGCCGGCTTGTTTGGCTGCTACTAGTAAATTAAGTCTTTCACAAAGTTTGTTGGGATCTTTAAGCCCTCTTCCAAAGGTAAGTTCCATTCCTCCTAATAATTTATTTAATTTTTCTCTGTACTTTTTAAAAGTTTTTATTTGCTCATCAATCACTTCTGTATCAGCATCGCGTCTTCTTCGTAAACCACCTAAGCTTTGATTGATTTATCTAGCTCTGTCTTTCAATGCGTTTATGTAATCTGGCCCGCGTTTTACAAGCTCAACAATATCAGTCTCAAAATTGTTTTGTGTAAGCAATTCTTTTTCTTCGTTATCGAAAGCACTCTCAAAGTGCACAGTATATATTGATCGAGGTTTATCTTCAATGGCAAGCTGTTGCTGTATGTATTGAATTAGTTGATCTTGCCTTTCATCAGTTTTTTTCTGAGTTTCTTCAAACGTTTTATTCATGGGACGAAATATTTCAGAGGCAGACTTTTGCAGTTGTTGTTTAACTACAATTTCTTTTTGCAGCTTTTGTTTCAAAAGCTTTCGGTTGTTAAAATTATCCTTTACAAGTTTATTTTTGTTTTTCAACTCTTCTTCATTTACAAACGGCATTTTTACTATATAGCATATAAAGCTTAAGCCCAAAAATGGTCAAAGCATTTTCTGTAACGAAGGGGTAGGTGTTTGGCTGTTTTGTCCAGCACCATAAAATTGTAAGGATCTTTGGTTGCTTCACGGTAAATCGATTCCATTTCTTCTTTTGTTATACCTTTAGCATGATCGTCAGTAATGTGTCTGATATCTTTGTTGTCTAAGTTCCCGAAAAAAAACAAAACAGTTAGTGTTTCTTCTTATGTACTTCGGAGTGTGGAAGTATGACTGGGTGAGGTAAATACAGTTGCAATTTCTGTTTCTAGATAAAGAAAAGTATTCCATCAGTTTTTTCATGTTGTCTAGCTTAATGTCGTCAAAAACTATTACTTTTTGTTGAGGGTCAAGCTCTTCTACTGGAGGCAAGTCTTCAGGGCTTAGCACTTCAATACTTTGCTCTTTTAAAAATCGATACTTATCTTGCTCAGGATTAACAGTATAAACACAACAAAGATCGTAATTCATCCACTTGAGAACCATGTTTAAAAGCAAATTTGTTTTTCCTGACCCTGTTGATCCTACTATCATGTAATGACAATCTGGTAGAAGATAATGATGTTTGATTTGCTTGTTGTCCCCACTTACATATTTATCGAAGTTTATTATATTCATTTATAATAAAGAAGGACAAAACGAATATTTCAAAATTTGGAACAAGTGGAAGTCATTCTTCAAGTACTGCTAAGGTTGTAGGTATTGAACACAAAGTTTCCTAGTCAGGAGATATAATGTATGGTGATTTAAACTTAAACAACCACAAAATTACAAACTTAGCCAATCTTGTAACAGAATCAGATAGTGTAAATAAAGGATTCTTGGATAATGCAATTAGCAACATTGTCCACTTTGCCGAAAGCTCTGAGTTTGGTTCGAGGTTGGCTACTTCAGGTATAAACAACGATGGTCAAAATGTTGTATTGCCCACTCAAATTCAAATTCAGAGGTCTCAAATATATGGTGTGGAAGTACTTGGTCGTTTACCAAACAGGGTCTTTCGTATAGAAAATATTCCACCTAACAACGCATCAATTGAATTAGGTGAATCATTGCTTCTAAGAGGACTTGTTGATCCCAGTCTACCTTCTGATGCGGCAACTAAACAATTTGTTGAAAATTTAGTTACAAATGTGAGAAATAATATTAACTTACAAGGATTACACACCATCATAAATTTGCGAGATCCCACAGCACCAGGTGAAGCAGCAAACAAAAATTATGTTGACCAAATAACGCAACACATTCAAACCGAAGACGATAGTGTAACCATTTCATGAAACTTAGATATGAAAAACCATACCATTTTCAACGTAGGTAGACCTTCCGAACCTACCAGTGTAATAAATAAACGTTATTTTAAACGAAATATATATCGTTCGAAATTTCAAATATTTTTGGGTGCTAGTATTACTCCTTCTTCGACACCTGGTTCGAGGCCAATTCCATCAAGTGCTATTCATTCAGTTCGTACTAATACAGGTCACAATTCGCATTTCGTGAGTGCACCTCTTGTCGCTGGGAACGATTTTCTGTCTTTGCAATCCGTTAGTATTCATTTGAGAGATGAGGTAACCAGCAGTTACATCGAAATAAGCACAAGTGGACTTGTGAAAGTTACTCGTTATGACGATGAAGACAAATTATACATAAATATAATCCGTGTTAGTTAAGAAGAAACAGATAAAATATGTAAAACAACAGTAACACCCCCATTCGATTGCTTTAATTTAAACTGCATTGTTTTTCCTAATCCTTCTCGAGATGTGTTTCGCATACAATACAACTATGTTTTTTCAAATTCTTCAGTATCAATGAATATGAGCAACATCGTAATTAAAGTTAAACAGCTTGAAGTGGGTGATCAACCAGAAACGTAAATGTATATTGTAAAATAAACAATGGACTTTAACCACATTAGTAGAAAAGTGACTGAAGAACAAGTGAATGAATTGACAAATCTGTATCACACTTATCACAAACAGTATTGGTGTTATAAGAAAATGTTTAAAAAATTTAAAAGAATGGACTTAGCTCTAAAGCTGTCATCTGTTGTTTTTACTACAACTGGGGCCGTGGTTGGTTATGTTACATTAAATCCAATTTTCTTGGCGTGTGTTAGTGGTACAGGTGTTCTTTTACAGACAATAACGATGCAGAAAAATTTTTCCAAAAAAACTGAGTCTTGTAGATATGCTTATCAATCATATTAGAAATTACTCAACAAGTTAAAATTGTTTTTAAGATCTGGTGATATTGATGAGTTTTTTGGACTTGCTATGGTTGATGACCAAGTTGCAGATATATGTCCACCAATTTCTGAAAGCTATGAAAAATTACATGCTAAACGATTTGTTTCCACATGATTTCATATTTTTTACGTAATGCATCACTAATTTTGTATGAAAATTGTTTGGGAATGTCTAAATATTCTAAGATTTTGCTTATAAAAAATTCTAACTTAGGAAACCTTTTGTTAGTGATAATTTTTAATCTACTTTCCACAATTACCCAAATGTCCATGAATGCTCGTGTTTTGTTAGGAGACAATCTAAGTTGCTCTATTTTACTTTTAACATAAGCAGTTCTACTGTAAACTGATTTACGTAAGACAACATTACGTGGATTATAATCAATCCAGTCGTTTACAAAATATGGGTGATGAACCACACCACAGTTAATACAAGTTCTATTTCCATTTATAATTTTTATGTCAGGATTTTCACAACAATTTTCATCCATCTTTTTTTATAATAGCATATATTTTTTTAAATTAATAATGACCATAAGCAAAACTATCAATTCCATTAGAAAGAATATATTGTTTATTATCAAAACACAAAAGAGACTTCTTGTTGATTGTAACGGAATAAATTTTGTGGTTTTCACTTCTAATTGATTTCATTTTATGAAACATTTGACGATTATTAAAGAGCGTGTTTTTGCAATCTTCATGCTTTAACAGATTCTTCACAACATTTTTCTTAATACCTTTTGCAGTTTTGCAACCTTTTTCATCGTTTGTGACGTAGCTGTACATTTTAGATCTAAGTCCAACAAATTCTACTATTGGCACACCTGTGGTTTCATCTTTCCAATTACTTTCTTATTTTTTAGGTCATAAAAGTCTGAGGTTTCTTTGTAACCACTGAAGTCGAATTTGTCTTCGTCAGCCCAAAAATCTTTGTATACGTCTTTTGTTTTTATATTATATGTTACTGAATCTGTATCTGTAAATAAGAGTTTTGCATTCTTACCATATTTCTCTTTAATGTAGTTGTAATGAAAATCATACATCAACGTTTTTGAAATATCGAGAATACACATTCCTACATACGCGGGGCGGTTTAGGGTTAAATATTCTTTGATTTTATGAACTGCAACAAGATTTTCATTAAATATTTTGCTGCTAACGTAGGTTGGTTTTGCACAATGCTTCAATAGTTTTTCTGGTTCGTTGATCAGAGTAACATTGACACGTCTACAAAGATTTTCAATTGTTTTTCCAAACACTGAGTTGTTCATAACTTTAAAAAAATCTTTCTCAAAGTCAGACTTGGCGGTTTTTTGCTTTTCTGTATTGAAATCAATATACTTTTTTAACCAAGGTGATTCATTAAATTCTAATACCCGATATACTTTTGTAACTTTTAAGCCTAATTCAATATACTGCTTTAAGTTTTTTGTAATAAAGAACATAACTCTTTTTTGGCTTTAAATTAGGTATTAATTTTTTAACTCCTTCAACTTTTATATTAAACTGAGTTTGTAATTGTTTACAGTAGTCTAAAAGGAGGTGATGTTTAATTTCCATTTTTTCTGGAGCTAGTGGATAGTCATTATGACTATCATGAAGGTGTTCAGGATAGTCCAGGTCAACTTCTAGTATTAGTCCTTTTCCTTTAGGTAAATTTGCTAAATCAATTTCTTTTTCTGATAGCCATTTAAAACCACCCGTTGGTAAATTTTGACTCATTGCCCATCCATATAAATTGTTTGCATCAAGATATGTAATATAATTTGATGGCTGCTTTGAATCGTAATTATTCATGTATTTGTTGTTAGCTTTAGCATATCTTTTAGAAATGTATGAAACTCCCCCTCTCACACCTTTTTCAATGAAAAGAAATTTGTCAATATCTGTCATTAATTCCAGTTTTATTTCAGTCATTTTAAGCATTGCATCCCATGATAAACCAGGAGAAGTAAAATAATGGCAAGGGTCTAATTCGTAATATTGAAGACAAGTCATTCGAAATTTCTCAAGTACATCTGCTAACAGCAAAACATCTGACTTAAGGTACAAGTCGTGGTATTGTCCCATGGATTCCAACTTGAAAGTAGTCCACACATTCTGCACATGCTTGTAATCCTCATCGTTTATATCTTCATTGATTAAAAGACTATAGAATTCCTTTTTTGGCGCAAGGTTTCTGTCGTCAAACTTATCAAAGCTGTTCATATAATCGTAGGGATAAACGCCTTTTCTTTTCATTAGTTTTAGTTTTTCATCCTGAAATTCTTGTGATGTGTATTTTAAGTCAGAAAGTGGAACGTTCTTAATCAGAGTTTCTAATGAGCTACTCATGAATTGGAAGCTATCAATAAATTTTAAATGTTTGCCTAAGAAAAAAGCCATGTATTTTTCTAGATTGTTTGGGATTACTTTGATATCCTTCTCAAACTTTCCTATTTCTTGCATAATAAAATGTGAATCATAACCCCTTAAATTATGAAAGATTACAGGTATCTTATGTGTAAGTCTGAAGTTTCTATTACATTCATTATGTGCCGCCCCTCTGTATTTTTCTGTAACATGACAATGATCTCTAACCCTTTTGTCTTCCTCAGAAAAGTCTTTTTTACAAATGTGACATTTTGTAGCTGCTTGAAAGTTTTCTTCATCTTCGTTTGTTAAATCCATAGGTTGATTGAAATGTTCACTTTTCGTTTTTTCACAACAGTCAACTTCTTCCAACATAGCTTCCAAAAAATTATAAACAGCGTTTTTACCTCTATACAGTTGAATTGGTCTACTGCATTTATCGTCATAGCAACAAACTACCTTGAAGGAATAGCCACAATCAATATGTTTTTGGTATCTTTCTGTATAGGACCTTTCATCATTTGGCTGACAGCTGTCAATCTTTTGAGTTATTGCTTCAAAATCAGCATATATAACGAAGGGAACTGGTAGCTGTTTATGAAAGTTATTAAACTTCACCGAGCTACCTTTTTTAGGCATTTCTATTGCTTGCTTTCCATTTATTATTATGCAGTTTGGTGTGTGTTTGTGTAGAATTTCCTCACTGCTAAAACATTGAAAACAATATCTGCAGAAATGTTTTCTGTGTTGGTGCTTGCTTTGATTATACATAAATCTATTAAAGTCTTTTATCCAAACATAATGTTGCTTTTCATCTTCCATTATCAATAACAAATCGAGAGTTGTTTCAAACACCTTTTGAGACACATATAAGGGCAAGCGTTGCTTGTTTTCATAACCAAACACATTAATGCTAATGTTATTTTGTTCTTCAATTTTTAGTATTTGCTTAATAGACACTGGAAACTCGATATCATCATAATTTAGTGTGTCTACATATTTTTTGTAATGACTTATTCTTTCACGATTGCTTTTTACTTTGTCACTGTACACTTTAGCTAAATGACACCACCTAAAGCACTCGTTGTCTTTGTTTTTAATGTTAATTAATCCTTTCTCAGCTGTTACTGCAACTTGATATGTGCAGTATAGGTTGAAGTGTTACGCGTCACGCCGTCAATCTTACAATCAGCTTCCTCCAAAACCACCAAATTTAGGAAAGGGATTGATTTATTTGCAGATGACAATGATGACTGTAACTGTAAAAACAGTTACAGAAAATTTAGCAACGCATTCAGAACAAACCAAAACACACCAAGTATTAGGCTAGCAAATTCCAATACAATCAGTCAATAATCCAGTTTACTTCTAGTGAATTAAGATCAACCGTATGATAGGCTGATCACCAAGCCAAGCTTTTTAGTAATTTAAATATAAGCTATATTAAGCAGTTCGGCAACAAATTTACATTACACAGACATAGAATAATAATAATAAACCACTCAACCAGCAACTTATGGCAAACTAGCTTCGTCAGCTAGCTCCCAACGTGTACAACATAAGTTATAACATAATAAGCATCTACCTACTTGTCACCTATATGCAGGGAGGGCAATAATCTGGTTAAAATCTGCAATCCGAAGTCCCAGATGAAATCCAAACTGTAATAAAATAACACACTGTGGCTACTATTTAGGCTAATCAAACACCACTGGGACAATATAATACCACTTGTAGCACCAGACCATGCTAATCAGACATTTACACAAAGAAATCAGAGCAAAAGTGATTACGCTGAACATAATGCAGTACAGTATCAGCAGTCTGCTTTTAAGCCAACGAAACAATTCAGCAACAAAAAGGCAATTATGTACAGAACCACACTCATAAAGAACAACAGCTTCAAGGCTGGAAGCAAGAAGATTATCAAGACAGGTAAGTTTTACTTTGTGTTACTTTAAGAAGTTTTGTGCGTACACTACAGTAGCCTACAGTAAACATCAAATCACAATTTATAGCAATGTACTCAAATTTTAAGGCATCTTACCAATATTGTCGGTGTCGTTCCTAATCATAAATAATCAGCATAACAGAAGATCCAATGTCATAGTAAATCCAAGAATATTAAATAGTAACTCCAAATTATCCATAAATTCAACTTAAAAATTCTTTTACGTTACTCAAAACCAATCAATATGAAATACCAGCACACCTAACTTAGTTCTAGCCTAGAATGACCAAAAAACTTCATTTACCCACAATGCACTATCGCAGTGTTTCCAAATTTTGAACAAAAGACTAAAACGGAGCAAAAGAAAGAAATCACGGCAGTCACATCAGCATTTCGAAGTTCTTCCGGTAATGCAATATAAGTCGATCCGTGAAGAGGGGTATACTGAACTACGTTAACATAGTGCCCATCGACAGAAAAAATTCTCCATCCAGAACCTTCACTAAGCCAGTTTCTAATTTTATTTATTATTTGATTAGATGCATTTTGTTGCATTTCACTCACATCATCTTTATTTAAGATGACAATTGCTTTGCTCTTAAAAAATGCTGTCTTGGTTATCACTTCACCTTCTTTTTGTTTTTCAAAGGTAATTTTAAGAGTGATTGTAGCTTTCAATCCTTTCATTTTAACCAGGTCTAACCGTAATTTATCTTGCACTACTTTCTCTGTTTCATTCAATTGTTTCAATGGGCTAAAATCAACAATATCTACATCATAAGATTTAGTATAGTTTTTCTGAGCAGTTTTGAGTAACTGCACTTTAATTACCCGTTTAGGAAAAAGATTTTAAAACTTTTTGAAATGCTGCTGAAGCACTTGCTTTAATAGTTAGTGGTACGTAAGCCATCAGCCAATCGGTAAAATCATTCATACGCTTTTGAACTTTACCAGCTGCATTAGAAACTATTTTCTTTAATGATGGGGGAAAATTTCTAAAAAGTGACGGTTTTAAAGTAGAAACTCCAATATCTGGAACCGCCTGATCTAAAATATTTGATTGGTTCATTTTTATTATTTAAGAGAAATATAATCTTTAAGTAATTTTTATGCTTAAGAAAATTTTGTCTGTAGTTAAATAAAAATGAATGATAAATTAGTTATTGAAAATCGTGAGTTTTATTTTCATTCAACACACAAAGCATATGCTGGAAGTATGGACGGATACATTGCACATGTAATTGCTAGAGAACCAACATTTGGAAGCATAAATGAAAAAGGTTATTATGAAATGACTGTTGAAGATTACTGGGGTAGAATCTTGGTTCATAATTTTATATGGGAATGCCATCATGGGCTATTAAAAAATAGTGAAAAAATAAAACACATTAACAAAATACGTTATGACAACAGATTAATAAATTTAAAGCTTCGAAGTTCAAATGAAATTGTTGTAAAAATTTCGACAAACAAAAAGATGAGCTACGTTTAGTTAGTTTACATAACAACATTTTTTAACGCTATACTAAAGTGTAAAATGTTAATGGTAATGATGTTAATCCGCTAATTTTTGACAGTTGACTTCGGTGACTGAACAGTCTTTCGCTGTCGTAATAAATTGAATTGAATTATAAACTCAGGAATAAGGGGAGGGGGCTATTCAGTGCTAGTTAATTATCAATCACTCCTTTAAAATATCTTTCCGTTAGTCCCCCCAATTATTTTTCTTTATAAAATATAGAGAAAATAGATTACTCTGAACTAGCCGAGCGGTAACGAGTTTGTCTCTGGAGTGGGAGGTCTGAGGTTTAAATCTCGGGCCGGTCAAATCGGACACAGTGTTGCCAACGGCTCGCCACCGCTGCAACAGTTCTTTGAAAGGAGCTGTGTTGCCCGGACGCAATGATGCGGTGATGGGTTCCGCCAACTTGTTACATGCTTCGGTGCATTACAGCGAGTATAATGAAAGATTTGATAGTTTACTCCGTGTAAGTTTTATTGAAGGCAGTGGCTATTTTGCCTCTGGAGGCAAAATAGCCCCATGTTATTTTGCCATTTGGAGGCAAAATAGTCCTAGCGGCTATTTTGCCACAAGTGCCAAAACTGCAAAATAGCCAAGTAAGCCTAATCCTAACCCAAACCCTAACCCTGAACCAAACTCTAACCCTAATCCCAACCCTAACTCTAACTCTAACTCAAACCCGAACCTAAACAGAGGAAAAACACTATTTTGCCTCTAGAGGCAAAATAGCCACTTCCTTTATTGAATAATAGGATTTTATGATTTACTGGTACCAGCATGTAAACAAGAAAACTGCAATGTAATCATTAGCCACTTCCCATATAGGCTAGCCCATTGATGCAACCAGTTGCATCATGTTGCGCTGCCATTTTCTATGCCAGGTTTTAAAAGCATCATTTTTTTTAAAAACTCCAAAATTAAGTTATTTTTGCAAAATAATGCAAAATTTTTGAGCACTGGGGGCTCTGCCCCCAGACCCTCATGCCTCCGGCAGCCCCCAAAACAGTCCCCATTGTGAATTTCTGGCTATGCGCTTGCTACTAATGTCAAATGTTGATGGCTCATGCATGGACTTCTAATGGAGTTTATAATTCAATTCAATTTATTACGACAGCGAAAGACTGTTCAGTCACCGAAGTCAACTGTCAAAAATTAGCGGATTAACATCATTACCATTAACAATTGAAAGTAAAAGCAGAAATCAGACTATTTACAGCAAATATACAAACTTGTGAACAAAATATGTACTTACGCACAAAGTCTTGTCCCTGACAGGAACTTCCCTCCCCCCACCCCCCAAATGATAATTATTTGTAGGAACAAATTAATTTCCTTTTAAATTCTTTTTCGAATTTATAGAAGTTCATCTCTTTTAGCTGTAATGGTATTTCGTTCCAGATTTTTGGTCCATTAAACTGCAAACACTTTTAAGCTTGTTTTAATGAAACTCTAGTCATGAAGTAGGCTAGTTTTTTTGATGTTTTCTTCTGGTGTTTTGTGAATGGATGTTATCTAACAATGTATAATTATTTGTTAATGCATTGCAAATGTTTAAGGCTTTGTTGTGAAGTTTGTGCATCAATTTAGCAATTTCAAATTTATAAATATCATGCAGCTTTAGTATTTGTAGTCTTGAGAATAATGGTGTTGCTCGTGTTCTTCTATTGCTATGAGTGATGATTTGTATTGCTCTTTTTTGTGGTAAAAATAAAGGTCTCATATTCGAATTAGAGGCACTGCCTCAAGAGCTAATGCAGTACATTAAGTGTGAGTGCAATGTGGTGTTATATACCATCACTAAGGTTTTGTGGTCCACATATTTTCTCAGCTGATAGAGAGCCCAACAAGCACTTGCTAATTTGGTGCAAACTTTTTGTATTTGTGGTTTCCAATTTAGTGAGCTGTCAATGATTACTCCTAAATATTTGACACAATTGCTTTGTTTTATGACGTTTTCATCAATATGCGAAGAGAACGTGGTTTTTTTTTGTTAGTTATGACCACGTATTCAGTTTTATTGTAGTTAATAGTTAATTGATTTAATTTCATCCAGTTGCTGATGTTTTTTAATTCATTATTTGCCATTTTTTCAAGATCTTTGCTTTTTTGGTGGTTTATTGTGAGATTTGTGTCATCTGCAAAAAGTCTGACATTAAATTTGGTTGATTGGTGCATGTCATTTACATAAATGATAAACAGAAGGAGGCCTAATGTTGAACCTTGGGGTACTACACCACAAGTTATTTTGTTTGTATCTGAAGGTATGTTATTTACAATAGTGTATTGTAGTCTATTAGTTAAATAATAGACTACAATACACTATTGTAAATAATATATCGGTGTTTATTGATAAAACCTATGTTTGGCGTTTTTACACTAGCGATCAAATTTGATTGTTCAGTTTTAGGCATTTTTAAAAGTTTTTATTGATTTGTGACTTTAATTTATGACCATTAGCTCCCCCCTGTATATGTTTCAAAAGATGCTTTAAATCATTTTTTAGTCAATTCCAGCGCAAAAAACAGTCTTAAAACCACTAAAAGGTGGTATTTTTCTTATTCTGCATTTTAGTTGACAGGCCAATGAGGGAAGTTATAGCCCCCCCCACCCTTTCCCTGGCTATGCTACTGCATAGTTGCCTAGCCTACACAATTAGCAAGATGGCGTAGACAATTAACAAGATGTCCTACGCTACGGTAACAGGCACATAGCCAGAAATTGTTTAGAAATTTTTGGCCGAATTAAGTTAATTTTTGGCCTATTTTGTTAAAAATTGATGCTTTTAAAACATGGCGTACAAATTAGGCAGTGGCTATTTAGGAAAAATAGTCTAAAGGCAAAATAGAAATGGTTCTAAATGCTATTTTGCCTCTGGAGCAGTGGTTCTTTACCTTTCTTGTGTTGTTTCCCCTAAAATATTTTGAAGCATATGAATTAAGCTTACCCTTTTTTAGAAATACAGCAACTATAATTGCTTCCAATCCAAAATAAACGCACAAAAAATAAGATCATTTTTCATTACAAATACATTTAATGGGAAGGTTGATGTTGCGTTTTTGTTATTAAGTGTTCTAATCTAGGCTGAGCGCAGGAAAAAAAATCTCATATCATTATCAATCTCAAGCTAGTTTCGATATTTTGTCTTTATTGACACCATTGAAGAAAACCCACTTCACAGCAATAAGTTGAAGGAAAGTGAATGAAACGCAAAGCTTTTATTGAAAGGATGGGATATTCATTTCAGATTTTAAAAATCGGTATCTGCCCAAAAACTTTCTGTATCCACTTTGATTACATCAGTTTTAAGATGTGCATCTTCGCGCAGGTGAAGAAATTCTATTTTTGCTGCCATATCATCATCATAAATATAGTTTTCTTCAACTGAAAATGGCTTGCTAATCCACAAAAAATTATGTCACTCAAAATGCCAAGAACATATTGCGTAATCGCAACATAACAGATGTTCCCCTTATTAATATTATTAGTAACTGGACTAGACTATCAATTGTTTATAAAACATAAGAATTTAAAGAGACCCTATAATTCTGACTATTTAGTATTAAACTATGACATCATAAAAAGCATGATGATAGTGAAGCAAAATGAAATTTTTAGAGTTGGTAGCCCCACACAATAGCCATAGAAGAGATTTCTTTTTATTTTCAAAAAATTTACATTACCCCATTTAGTATGCCAAATTACCCTTTTGGGGGTAACTATCCACAGGTTAAGAACCACTGGTGTAGAGGCAAAATGACCCTAAATCCTATTTTGCCATTCTAAACACTGTTCTGGTTGTTGACTTGGTCCTCCCTAACCCTAACTTTAATCGAGGCAAAATAGTCCTAAGGTAAGGGCCAGGGAAACCTAAGTCAACGACCAGGACAGTGTTTAGAATAGGAAGTGACTGGTGTTGCATTACATAACGCTCACAAAGAGAATAACAGAGCAAAGAGTGAATGCTCATATACTCTTTATTATTTTTTAAATTATCATTAGGGTTTGGGTAAGATTTTGAGTTTGGATAAGGATTAATGTTAGGTTTAGAGTTTGGGTTAGGTGTAGGGTTGGGGTTAGGGCTAGAATAGCGATTTTCTCAGTTCTTATTCTTACATAACGTAACAGCAGCTTCTGTCTTTAGAATAACAAAATGGGATTTAGGGTCATTTTGCCTCTACAGCAGTGGTTCTTAACCTGTGAGTAATTACCCCCAAAGGGGTAATTTGGCATTAAAGGGGCAATGTAAATTTTTTGAAATTAAAAAGAAATCTTCTGCGGTATGGCTATTGTGTGGGGCTACTAACTCTAAAAATTTCATTTTGTTTCACATTACCATGCTATCTATGATGTCATAGTTTAATACTAATTAGTCAGAATTATAGGGTCTCTTTAAATTCTTTTGTTTTAGAAACAATCAATAGTCTGGTCCAGTTAGTAGTAGGTGTAATATTAAATGCATTTGTAATAAAGAATGACCTTATTTTTTTGTGTGTTCATTTTGGATTGGAAGCTACAGTATTATAGTAGATGTTTTCTAATAATGGTAGATCTAATTCACATAGATCAAAATATTTTAGTGGTAACAACCCAATAAAGGTAAAGAACCCCTGCTCCAGAGCCAAAATAGTATTTAGAACCATTTTTATTTTGCCTTTTGCCTTTTGAGAGCTTTGAAGCAATACATGTTTGTATTTTTTGCAGAATTTTTTTAAAAGTGCTTTTAAGTCTTAGTCTCTACGATTCCAAATTTTTACACCCCTTAGTATATCTAAGCAATTTTTGAAACCTAACCAGACTGAATTTTGGAACATATAAGGTTAATTAAAGCTTACTTTTAGTTGAGTAATGATGTACATTACTTGGAGTTGTAAAGTAGTTTTGAAATGTATCAGGAAGTTTAGAGTTATTAAGTTTATGCAAATTTAAAGCAATTTCAATTTCACACAAACTATGAATTTTTTAAACATCAAGTTGCCTAAAAGAAAGTGTAATATGTTCAAACCTGCTAAAGCCAGTGAAAGCTCTTACAACATTATTTAGCAAAAGTTGCAAAGATTGCTGAGTAGCACATGTATCAATAGATCCCCATATTACGATATCATATAGGAGATGTGCTTTGTGAAAGCATTATCTATATATCCAAATTTAGTAGGCCTATATAATGTTTTAGCTGGAAAATTTTTTTTTCATTTTCCAACAATTCCGGTTGCTCTAGTAACTTTTTTTGCAATGCTTTCAAGATGTGAATTATAGTTGAGATGTCAGATGTTGGTCGAAATTCATGCCCAGATATTTTATATTAGCCCTAGATTTCACTCATTCTTAATCACCATTTTACTGAATGGTATAGAAGTTACATTTAACGATTAGTTGGCAGCATGGCTGAGTAAAGGCGTCATTTTTACAACGACCTTATTTCATAATCTGGGTTCAGCTCCCTTTCTGGTCACATTGCTGCATTGTTGGATAAGATGCTTTACAATGATTATCTCTGCATGGTGGCTTTGAACCAGGAATGTGGAAGTGTAAAAGGGTACTGCTTCCATTTCCACTTTGGTCTTTCATATTAAATGTCAACAACTTGAATGTAGTGCAGTTTTTTGTAAAATATACAACAAAATTTTTAGTTCAAGAAACTAACATTTGCTATGAAACGTTTTGAAATGTTTGTGGTCCACCAAATCTGGGGCTAGCCCCACTACTATCAATTCAAAAATGAACCTTGCAGCCTACCAACTTTTTTCAAATCTATGAGTGTTTAACAATTTGATGTTTCAGTCCCATGATTTTGAAGATTTTCTCAAAAATTTGGAGAGGTTTGCCCTTTTTTTTTTAAAGTTAGCGACACATAGTATATTGATACAACATAGAACTAACTCATTAGCATAAATAAAGTTTCCAGTTCCAGCACTTAAATTTTCTCACTGTGACAGTATAATATTCCTTGCAAAGTAGACATGGGAAAATCTACATCGTAAAGAATATTGTATTGTCTCTTAAACACAGTATGATACTGTAGAACTTTTAAACAGGATATGTTATATAATGCGAATGCATGTCTTTTTGCTGAGTACCGTTGTTATTTTTGAAAAGGAATATAATGTCTTATGACATGAATAACCATTGTCTTATGATATGTATAATGATATGTCTTATGATATGTATAATGTCTTATGATATATACTGTATAATCGAAGTTCGGTGTACATGCAGGCAAAAGCTGCCCGGATTTCTGGTGAATACTTGCTTTGTTGTTCTTCACCTAATTTCTGATAAAAAGCTGGCCAGATTTTTGTTTTCACCCTATAAAGCTAGTTGGGTTTTCGATGAAGACCTTTTTTTGCTCTACACCTAATTTCCGGCCCTGGCCTTCACAAACAGCCTCGATATCAGTCTTTGTAACTTCTGATAAGATTTATCTCTGAGGCTTGGGGGAGGGTGCTTGGACCCAAAGATCAAATTTGTAAGTGTCTCAACCCAGGTAGAGGTCTAGGTGTTTTTGTAATTTTTCGGTAAAAAATAGTCATTGCAGGGCCAGTTGGGTGACATACTGCTTGTTTGTAGAGCCATTTCAAAGAACTAATTGCTAGATTACTTCAAATATGAAAAGTGCGTGGATCATCCTATAGTTAGCGTCTGACGCTGTCCAGTTAACGAAGGAAAAATGAGCAAAAGATTTGAAAGCCTTTTCACAGAGTTAAATTACATATCCTCTTTAGCTTACCCTGCCCCCTTGCTTCCTGGTCAAGTATAAAACACGTTCAGAAGCATGCATATTTGGGCTGAATTTTCAAAGTGACTTGGTGAAAATGGGGGTACCTCGACCTCTCTAACCCACTTGGTTATGCAACTGCAATCAACTACCCATGGGACTAGGAAAATTTGCCCCCAAAGGCCAAAAGCAAATAAGGAAAATTTCAATTTTTTGCAAGCACTGTCTTAAACTCGAGTTTTGTTAATTTCCAAAAGGTAATTTCAAAATTTGTGGATTTTTTTTTCTTTATAGTTAGCAATGAATATGTCTGTCTGTCATCAGCAGGGCTGACATGAATCAAAATGCTGGTCACTTATTGTATTATCTACCATAAAGCAGTTTCGACAACTTCAGGAGCCTATAATATTGAAAACAATTAACCTGAACAACTTGGCAAAAGGACCCACTGTAATAAATCAACCAAAAACAAAAATGAATAAAAGGAAGGGCCCAACCGAATAAGATTACAAAGCACATTGTTGGCACGTAACTACTAGGATAATGTCCATCAACACGTCATGGCCAATTGATTGAGATAGGGAAGCTATTGGTTGTGTTGGATTGCGTGTTATTGAGGAGCTAGATTTTAGCCACTCTTTTCGTTTCAGATAATAGTAATAGATATCCCAATTAGGACCCAATACACAGTAAAAACAGCTTCTGACCTCGTATTCGAAAAAATGTTGGTAAATTGGAGGAGATTTATTCCATTAGTACCAGAGCATCGGTTTTACTTTTAAGAAAGAATTATTCAAATTTCGATAAATTTTTGATAATCAGTTGTGCAAAACCATTTGGATCAGAAAATAATAAATTTTCAAAACGTTGGTGTGAGCCAAAGTAAGGACTGGTGAGAGTCGCATGCTGCTCTGAGAGCCGCAGTTGAGAATCACTGTTCTAAACTGTAAACAGACTTGTTAGTAGGCAATGCCACCGCCATCCCTAACCCTAAACTACTATGGGTTTTTGGATATTAGTAGAGTAACCCAGCAGTTTGTTTTCAAATAGGCGAAGTACTAGGAGGCACCGTAGTGGTGTGTCACTATCATGCATGTATACACATATCTCTTTTCTTCGCAAGTTATTTAAACGGTACTAAAGAAGATAGTAATACAATATGACAGATCAAACTGATGCTATGTTTTTTAGTAGCTATAATCAGACAGTAACTCCCATTGCTCTAATCCTTAAAATCATATCACAAAAAAAAAGCACTGACTATTGCGTTCAATTTTTCTGAAATTTATGAATTCAGCAGGACAGTCTTCTCTAAGACGCTAAATAAAACTGTTTCTGATATCTTAATATAAATGACTGTAGCAATTTATTGTTTATTTTCTCCAATCAACATCTTAATCCTAAATGTTTGCAGCACTGCAAGTGTATATCCTAAAATGCTGTGAGGTTACTGCCACTTAAGAGTAGCCTACTACTAGGGATGGGCATTGGGCAATGTAGAACATTGAATCCAGAACGACTCGAACCCAAAGGTCGTCGGTACTGAAACTGCAATTTAAACCAAGTATTTGGATTCAGTTTTATGTTGCAAAAGATTTCAATTTTGAGATCTCTTGAACATGTTTGTGCATTAAACTCTTTCTGCTCTTTGAGCAAAATGCGATATTTCTTTATTTCATCTCCCAGCCAGATGTGTATAATCTTGTGCAACTTCTAAGCATCTCATGTACCAATTTACCAGCAATTTGACACCAACGAACTAAATGTGTTGCTCTATAATCTATTGTTTCTTTTTCCATTCAGTATAGTGCAATTACTGGCATATTGTAAACGTTAAAAACTTGTTGATAGCCCATCTCCTGAAACAGTGCTCGACGATATACAGCAGCAAAATAGTCCTTAGGACGAAGCAGACTATTGTGCTTTTAACCTTTTTATTGTGATTTTTATAATTGTATGATAAACGTTGGATAACAAATATGCTTGAAATGTTGCTAAAAATTTGACATAGCATGTTTTTGAATTCAGATGTACTGTTCTGGATTCGGTTTTGTTTCAGAACAGTTACATGTTTTACATTGCCAATCCCTCTCTACCTACTATGCTATTTATTAGAACGTGGAAAGTGCATCAAATTGCCTATAAGCTGAAGATATAAAAAAGCTTTTACTTTACATTGGTTATTTTTGGTCATTGGTAACTACTCAGTTTTTGATTTTTTGTGGTTTGATTTTAGTGCTTGGTGTTTGTATTAAGTAATTTGAACCTTGAAGTGCTAAACTGCTAAATGTTTTATGTTTTTCTTACAGATATAATTTTTTATGTTTATGTTTTCCAGATTTTTTGATAGAACAAAGCATTTTTGCTTTGCTAATGTACAGTACATTAGCTTTCTCATTATCATCCGTTTTTTGCTTGCAAGTTGCCTTGTAATGCTCAATACTATTCTTGAACTGTCATTTCTAATTCTGATCGATTATGAAGCAGATTATAGCGACTTGAAGACGATTTTAACCTGTCTTCGAAATGAGCAATTGGAGAGATCAAGTAAACAGCATCTGCTGCTTGAATACATATACTCTACCAAGACGAAACATGTTCCATTGTTCCTGGTGACATTTTTTCCTATGTTTTTGTTACTGATGTGAAGAAATGATGAAGAGCAACGGAGTTTTTGTGAGTAGTCCATACGCTTCTTTCAAATGACTTCGACTCTGGTTCGGAAGCAGCAAATTGTCAAATCTGTGAAGACCAGTTTTTTGAAGCATTCTATAGTAAGTAACTTGTAAAATCTAATCCTGCCAGATAAACCGTACTGCTCGAAATTGGTTTTATTGAAGAAATGAGAACTACTTGAGGTAATGCAGAAGTGCCCCATAACTTTCTCCACAATTCTTCTTAATTACGAAAATACGTTGTGATCCGTTTTACTCCGTACCATTGGCAACCCTGCTGCGTTTTGCAATTTTGTTGCATCACAAAAGGCGTATTGTCGATTAGTGCTGGTAGCCTAGGTCTTCAGATTCCAGTTGCAGTAGCCAAAGTTCCAGATTTGGTTATAGGCTACTCACTGCTACCAGTTGATAATCGCGTTTTTCAGTCTGCAAGAATTTTTGCAAAATTATGCCTTTTGTGATATCACAAATTTGCGAAATGCGGGGTTGCCAATGGTGCGGAGTCAAACGAATTTAACCGTATTTTCGCGAATATTACCTGTTAGTATTATACAAACTAAAATATTTACCAGTAGCCTACTACCTGAAAATGCAATGCTGAACCTTTTTTATGCTTTATTACATTCTGTTCTTATTTATGGCATTCTTGTGTGGGGTTACAGTTTTTCTGTCTTATTTAACTAAATTTAGTAAATTGCAAAACAAAGTTATTAGAATTGTGACTGAGAAAAATTGGAGCGATAGCGCAAGTCCGCTTTATCAAAAACTGAATATGTTGCGATTGGTTTCGCTTTTAAATTAAGAATCAGCTAAATTTGTTTACCAACACGATAAGTCCAACATACCGCCACGTTTTTTAAATTACTTTTCAACAAAAAATATACGTACATTCGAGGAGGACATGAACCTCTAGCAATAATCAAGTGACAATTCATTTTGAAAATCCAGAAAATCCAAAGATCTATTAAATACATAAGTGCTAAAATTTGGAACTCAATTCCAATTTTGATCAAACAATAATCGTTTCAAAAATTTCAAAAAGATTGTGAAAATTTTTAATAACTAGTTGAAGCGGATGAGCATCGCTTCTCTTGATTGCGTAATCACGCAAACTTAGGTCGTTACTCATACTAGTTGATTATTGCTCCTTTTTTGTTGTTGTTTTAGTGCTTTGCTTACTTTTAGTCGTTTGTTTTTATTTGTGTTTTTCACCACATTGCGCTATTTTATTTAGACTTTGAAGTGTTTGCTGACAAGATGGATGCTCGACCAGATAACTTCCCAGTCCTTTCGCATCCACTTTGTTGCTACCCTCAAGTGCGTTATTTATTTTATGAGAATTAAAGGCGGTGAATCATCCAGCCAATTCTAGTGGTTTGCAATAGCTAAAATTGAACTATAATTTTTGATATTTTTTCTTTTGATTTTGGGAATGCGGTTGCAAAGATATTCAACAAATACAAAAAGATGTCCCCCCGAAAAAAGTTTTTGGAAACTCTGAGTTTTGCTCTTCCCGCCAAAACCACAGTAGGCTTAATGGTTTAGTTAGAAAATTGTGGTAGGCCTAATAGTTTAGAGATAGTTAATTTCTAAATAGTTTTGGCCTAATTCGGCCTATCTCTAGTCTATTAGGCCTAATAGTTTAGAGATAGTTAGGCCTAATAGTTTAATAAGATTACAGTAGGCCTAATAGTTTAGTGAACTGTGGTTTTGGCGGGAAGAGCAAAACTCAGAGTTTCCAAAAACTTTTTTCGGGGGACATCTTTTTGTATTTGTTGAATAGCTTTGCAAACGCAGCCCCAAAATCAAAACAAAAAATATCAAAAATTATAGTTCAATTTTAACTATTGTAAACCACCGGAATTGGCTGGATGATTCACCGCCTTTAATTAGGCTACCCAAAAATGAGTTGCGCAATATATTATGTCATGTAATGGCAAATGTTTCTTTGCTATCTTCTGGTCTACCTGCACCTTAAAAAGGTCTCTCAAAAGCACGTAAAACTGCAGAAAAAGCCTTGGTTTACAAACTTCTGAAGTCTATCAACGAAATACCAACATTGTACAAAAATTATTTATTTAGAAAACCGCGCGTGCAAAAAAAGAAATTATGAGAAATCTTCAAACAAATCGACAAAATGAAAACCTGCTCCAAAAAGGTTTATTACGAAAAGGAATGCAGAACCACAGCGGAAATCAATAAAAAAAACAAACTTTGAAAACGCTTGCAAACATTTACAAGTCAACAAAAAATGTTATACCAAAAAACTGCTACCCCACTAAAATTACTCAAAAAAGCGCAAAGATTTAGCAAAAAAAGTTTCTCCAATAATCCAATGAACTAATCGGCTGTTAGGACGCATTGTTCCAAATTCTATTTTTTCGAACCACCAACAGAAAAAAATCTGTTGCATTGGTTTTCTTAACGCAAACAAAGCGGTAGTTTTGTTCAAGTTCGACTTCAGAAAAATTATTTTTTGAAGTTCGGCAGAGATCAAGCTTTTTCGAGTTCGAAGCTCTGGCTAGATGTCACGTTAACTACCTTAACTTGACATCTAATGTAATCATACATGCAGTGTTCTAGGATAAAAAGAATTTGCGCTCATCAACTTCCAATTAAGACCTAGCTGCAATTCATTCGTTGTGACGTTTCAGCATAGCGAACAGAATCCCAAAGAGTTAGTTAGCTTGGTTAAACATACAAGAGCTGAATAAATTTAATCGCAAAATTTCTCCTATTTCAATGCACTACTAACTAGTATAAAAACAGACTACAAAATCAGTATATTGAGAATTTATTGCCGATTTCACAAACTGAAATAAACATTATGCAGTATAAATGCTCAGGAAAAAATCACTTTCAACTTGACCTTTCAGGGCTAGTTCGCATTGGCATTAAAAATGAAAAATAAATTATATTTTAAAACAGCTACAAAGATTGTTGTAGTAGTGCATATTTATCCACATATCACCGGGCAGCGTCAGACGCTAACTATTAGCTGATCCGCACACTTTTTCATTGCGGCAACTATTTCGTGAGTGGAGGAATCTGTACCTGCTCAAAGCGGAGTCAATCATCCAGACTATTTCAGTAGTTTATAATGGCTAAACTCAAAATATAAGTATTGAAATTTTTTGTTCTCGTAATGGGGCTGAGGTTACAATCAAAGATATTCAACAAATACAAAGATATCCCCCGTAAAAAGCTTTTTGAAAATTTGAATCTGTTTTCTCAGCTTGAACTTTCAGGGAAAATATTTACCCTTCCAGTAACATTGCGTGACCAATTCAAATTTGGTAAACTGGCCCCTTTTTCTTGAAATTCAGGCTGGAAGAAGAAACTCAGGATTTGAAAATCTTTTTAGAGGGGGGGTATCTCTTTGTATTCGTTAAACACCTTTGCAACCGCAGCCCCAAAATGAGAACAAAACTTTCAAACATTATAATTCGATTTTAGTTATTGTAAACTACCGGAATTGGTTGAAGAGTTTCCACCAGTCAGCTGTTCCTGTAGATTTTTTCGAATTCTTGTCCAATGAATTTGTTGCTGTTCGAAGTCACCAAGCAGAGATAATCGTCGTAAAGCGTCTTATCCGACGACGCAACAACGTGACCACCAGGATGGGAGTTGAAACCAGATATGCGATCAGGATCGTCGTAAAAACGACGCTTTTACCCTCTCGGCCACATTACCAACTAAAAAATAATGTACTGTAAACACTCTCAAAAACCAAAATTACATCATGCGACATTCAACTCTACATTAACCTAGTGTTAATGTAGTTTTTTTAATATCAATACAGGCAATGAAAATTGATTGTCCATGAAATTTTTCTAATCAAAGATCAGAGGCACCTTATCAAAAAGCTATGTGAGAAGTGCTCTAACTTATAGAGCTGAATGTAGCCGATTGAGAGCAAAAGATGAAAGGAAGTTGAAAACTGAGAGCAAAATGAAAAAGAGAGCAAAAATGTTGAAAAAGTTGAAAAAGAGAGCAAAAATGAGAACGCTGCAAATAACATATGCAAATGCCTTGAAGGATAAAATTAACAATGAGAATAATCCTACGATGACGGGTGAGGAGAGATTGGAAAAGTTTTTGAGAGAACAAAGGCTGCGATGCCTGGGGCATGTCGAGAGAATAGATGAGGGAAGAGGCCCAGTAGAGGCATTACATTTAAAATTGGTAGGCAAGAAAAAGGCCGAAAAAAAAAAAAAAAGAGCTGAAATGCAACTTAATTGCTAGAGGTTTGCAAAAGTTGAATGCAAAGCATTGCAAAAGATGGTGACTAGGCTACAAAAACTGGCTGACCCCTGCGTGCCGGAAAAATCAATGGGCTCCAGGAATAGAAGGATACACACTAGCAATTATCGGTGGGATACACACTAGCACTAGCAATTATCGGCAGCGTGGCCCAGAGGGTAAAGGCGTCGTTTTAACGACGACCCTGATCGCATGATTAGAATTCAACCCGCACCATGGTCACGTTGTTGCGTCCTTGAATAAGACGCTTTACGATGATTATCTCTGCTTGGTGGCTTCGAATAAGCAACAAATTCAGAGTCAAGAATTCAAAGAAATCCACAAGAACATTGGATCGCAGGAAACTCATAAGCAAGTGCGGATTCCTCCAACCACGAAGTAGTCAATGCATCGAAAAGTGCTGTCCAGTGACAGTAGGATAAATATGCACTACAACAACACACTCCTGGGGCAAAATAATGATGATGAAATTTCTCTAATTTAAATCTGAAACAATTCTTTATCCAATTTTTACACACTACGCGACTGTAGGTTTCTAATATACGCATCTTAGTTTGACACTATAATCCGTTTTCAAGCAGTGCTGTCAGTCAAAATTCCTTTTCCAAACAAAAATATCACCATACCATACTAAACATTTCAACTGATTAAGTAAGCAATGTAAGGAAAATTGCCGACGAATACGTAAACAGCACAGTGCATTTAACAAAATTTAAATGATCTTAAACACTGTAATTTTTGTGCAAGTGTTGACACGAACGCATGCATCGTTAAAAGTTCAGCGCACGTTGGGCAAGTGTTTCGGCAGAAAAACTTGTTTTCTGATGTTAATAATAGATAGTGGTTTCTATGTGAATAGTGTTTATAGTTGAGACTGTTTTCTGATGGCTTCCTTGGTCAACGTGGTATTAAAATCTCTATCAAGATTGCTCTTGCTCTAGAGGCATTTTCATATCCTGAAAAACATTGAAAAATAATGTATGAAACCACAAAAATTTTAATTTCAGCAATTGCAAAAAACGGTTGTTGACAACAATGAGTTAAGCTCTTAAGCATCCATAGTAGAAGAGTTCAGCATAATACTAAAAAAACAAGCCATGTAGCCATACGAAAGAAATTTGAGCTACTTCTGGAACAACTTTCTCAACTAGAATTTGTATCTGTAATTCCCTTTAAAAATCATTTCTTCACACAAAACTTTCCTTCGCCACTTTTCATGCTTTTAGCGTGTTCAGGTCATCAATACCATTTTCTAAGCTCTCAATTAATACCTAAATGGTAACAGTGTTAGTGATTAAAGAGATACTGCTCGAAATTGGTTTTATTGAAGAAATGAAACTACTCGAGATAATAAAATTACTCCTGCTATATTGGTACCTGCAGACCTACGCTACCAGTACTGATCTACAGAATGATCGTTTTTGGCTTTAAATTTTATACCATTCTTAGGCTAAAAACATCACCAAAGCTGGTCTAACTTTGATGCAACAGATTATATCACTCGTATAATGCCACAAATGAATGTAGTTTGAATTAGAATCGCTGTCTAAAGCAGAATCCTATTATCTTTCTCATCGAACATTGCATTCCTGTTAACCAGCAAGAAATTTTTGCAAACTCATGACTGTTGTGATATCACGAATTGGTACGGAGTCAAACGGACTAACTTGTATTTTCGCAAATAAGAAGAATTGGGGAAAAAGGTTTAGGACAACTCTTCATTACCTCAAGTTGTAATTCTCATTTCTTCAATAAAACCGATTTCGAGCCGTAGCTCTTTAAAAATACCAGCGTAAATGAGCTACCAAAACATATTTGCTAAAAATTAGCATTATTGCTCATCCACTCGCAATGATTTCTAGCTATTAAGAGATACTGCTCGAAATCCGTTTTATTAAAAAAAAAGAGAACTATTTGAGGTAACAAATAGGTGCCCCAAACAGGTAATATTCGCGAAAATACGGTTAAATTCGTTTGACTCCGCACCATTGGCAACCCCGCATTTCGCAAATTTGTGATATCACAAAAGGCATAATTTTGCAAAAATTCTTGCAGACTGAAAAACGCGATTACCAACTGGTAGCAGTGAGTAGCCTATAACCAAATCTGGAACTTTGGCTACTGCAACTGGAATCTGAAGACCTAGGCTACCAGCACTAATCGACAATACGCCTTTTGTGATGCAACAAAATTGCAAAACGCAGCAGGGTTGCCAATGGTACGGAGTAAAACGGATCACAACGTATTTTCGTAATTAAGAAGAATTGTGGAGAAAGTTATGGGGCACTTCTGCATTACCTCAAGTAGTTCTCATTTCTTCAATAAAACCAATTTCGAGCAGTACGGTTTATCTGGCAGGATTAGATTTTACAAGTTACTTACTATAGAATGCTTCAAAAAACTGGTCTTCACAGATTTGACAATTTGCTGCTTCCGAACCAGAGTCGAAGTCATTTGAAAGAAGCGTATGGACTACTCACAAAAACTCCGTTGCTCTTCATCATTTCTTCACATCAGTAACAAAAACATAGGAAAAAATGTCACCAGGAACAATGGAACATGTTTCGTCTTGGTAGAGTATATGTATTCAAGCAGCAGATGCTGTTTACTTGATCTCTCCAATTGCTCATTTCGAAGACAGGTTAAAATCGTCTTCAAGTCGCTATAATCTGCTTCATAATCGATCAGAATTAGAAATGACAGTTCAAGAATAGTATTGAGCATTACAAGGCAACTTGCAAGCAAAAAACGGATGATAATGAGAAAGCTAATGTACTGTACATTAGCAAAGCAAAAATGCTTTGTTCTATCAAAAAATCTGGAAAACATAAACATAAAAAATTATATCTGTAAGAAAAACATAAAACATTTAGCAGTTTAGCACTTCAAGGTTCAAATTACTTAATACAAACACCAAGCACTAAAATCAAACCACAAAAAATCAAAAACTGAGTAGTTACCAATGACCAAAAATAACCAATGTAAAGTAAAAGCTTTTTTATATCTTCAGCTTATAGGCAATTTGATGCACTTTCCACGTTCTAATAAATAGCATAGTAGGTAGAGAGGGATTGGCAATGTAAAACATGTAACTGTTCTGAAACAAAACCGAATCCAGAACAGTACATCTGAATTCAAAAACATGCTATGTCAAATTTTTAGCAACATTTCAAGCATATTTGTTATCCAACGTTTATCATACAATTATAAAAATCACAATAAAAAGGTTAAAAGCACAATAGTCTGCTTCGTCCTAAGGACTATTTTGCTGCTGTATATCGTCGAGCACTGTTTCAGGAGATGGGCTATCAACAAGTTTTTAACGTTTACAATATGCCAGTAATTGCACTATACTGAATGGAAAAAGAAACAATAGATTATAGAGCAACACATTTAGTTCGTTGGTGTCAAATTGCTGGTAAATTGGTACATGAGATGCTTAGAAGTTGCACAAGATTATACACATCTGGCTGGGAGATGAAATAAAGAAATATCGCATTTTGCTCAAAGAGCAGAAAGAGTTTAATGCACAAACATGTTCAAGAGATCTCAAAATTGAAATCTTTTGCAACATAAAACTGAATCCAAATACTTGGTTTAAATTGCAGTTTCAGTACCGACGACCTTTGGGTTCGAGTCGTTCTGGATTCAATGTTCTACATTGCCCAATGCCCATCCCTAGTAGTAGGCTACTCTTAAGTGGCAGTAACCTCACAGCATTTTAGGATATACACTTGCAGTGCTGCAAACATTTAGGATTAAGATGTTGATTGGAGAAAATAAACAATAAATTGCTACAGTCATTTATATTAAGATATCAGAAACAGTTTTATTTAGCGTCTTAGAGAAGACTGTCCTGCTGAATTCATAAATTTCAGAAAAATTGAACGCAATAGTCAGTGCTTTTTTTTTGTGATATGATTTTAAGGATTAGAGCAATGGGAGTTACTGTCTGATTATAGCTACTAAAAAACACAGCATCAGTTTGATCTGTCATATTGTATTACTATCTTCTTTAGTACCGTTTAAATAACTTGCGAAGAAAAGAGATATGTGTATACATGCATGATAGTGACACACCACTACGGTGCCTCCTAGTACTTCGCCTATTTGAAAACAAACTGCTGGGTTACTCTACTAATATCCAAAAACCCATAGCAGTTTAGGGTTAGGGATGGCGGTGGCATTGCCTACTAACAAGTCTGTTTACAGTTTAGAACAGTGATTCTCAACTGCGGCTCTCAGAGCAGCATGCGACTCTCACCAGTCCTTACTTTGGCTCACACCAACGTTTTGAAAATTTATTATTTTCTGATCCAAATGGTTTTGCACAACTGATTATCAAAAATTTATCGAAATTTGAATAATTCTTTCTTAAAAGTAAAACCGATGCTCTGGTACTAATGGAATAAATCTCCTCCAATTTACCAACATTTTTTCGAATACGAGGTCAGAAGCTGTTTTTACTGTGTATTGGGTCCTAATTGGGATATCTATTACTATTATCTGAAACGAAAAGAGTGGCTAAAATCTAGCTCCTCAATAACACGCAATCCAACACAACCAATAGCTTCCCTATCTCAATCAATTGGCCATGACGTGTTGATGGACATTATCCTAGTAGTTACGTGCCAACAATGTGCTTTGTAATCTTATTCGGTTGGGCCCTTCCTTTTATTCATTTTTGTTTTTGGTTGATTTATTACAGTGGGTCCTTTTGCCAAGTTGTTCAGGTTAATTGTTTTCAATATTATAGGCTCCTGAAGTTGTCGAAACTGCTTTATGGTAGATAATACAATAAGTGACCAGCATTTTGATTCATGTCAGCCCTGCTGATGACAGACAGACATATTCATTGCTAACTATAAAGAAAAAAAATCCACAAATTTTGAAATTACCTTTTGGAAATTAACAAAACTCGAGTTTAAGACAGTGCTTGCAAAAAATTGAAATTTTCCTTATTTGCTTTTGGCCTTTGGGGGCAAATTTTCCTAGTCCCATGGGTAGTTGATTGCAGTTGTATAACCAAGTGGGTTAGAGAGGTCGAGGTACCCCCATTTTCACCAAGTCACTTTGAAAATTCAGCCCAAATATGCATGCTTCTGAACGTGTTTTATACTTGACCAGGAAGCAAGGGGGCAGGGTAAGCTAAAGAGGATATGTAATTTAACTCTGTGAAAAGGCTTTCAAATCTTTTGCTCATTTTTCCTTCGTTAACTGGACAGCGTCAGACGCTAACTATAGGATGATCCACGCACTTTTCATATTTGAAGTAATCTAGCAATTAGTTCTTTGAAATGGCTCTACAAACAAGCAGTATGTCACCCAACTGGCCCTGCAATGACTATTTTTTACCGAAAAATTACAAAAACACCTAGACCTCTACCTGGGTTGAGACACTTACAAATTTGATCTTTGGGTCCAAGCACCCTCCCCCAAGCCTCAGAGATAAATCTTATCAGAAGTTACAAAGACAGATATCGAGGCCGTTTGTGAAGGCCAGGGCCGGAAATTAGGTGTAGAGCAAAAAAAGGTCTTCATCAAAAACCCAACTAGCTTTATAGGGTGAAAAAAATCTGGCCGGCTTTTTATCAGAAATTAGGTGAAGAACAACAAAGCAAGTATTCACCAGAAATCCGAGCAGCTTTTGCCTGCATGTACACCGAACTTCGATTATACAGTATATATCATAAGACATTATACATATCATAAGACATATCATTATACATATCATAAGACAATGGTTATTCATATCAAAAGACATTATATTCCTTTTCAAAAATAACAACGGTACTCAGCAAAAAGACATGCATTCGCATTATATAACATATCCTGTTTAAAAGTTCTACAGTATCATACTGTGTTTAAGAGACAATACAATATTCTTTACGATGTAGATTTTCCCATGTCTACTTTGCAAGGAATATTATACTGTCACAGTGAGAAAATTTAAGTGCTGGAACTGGAAACTTTATTTATGCTAATGAGTTAGTTCTATGTTGTATCAATATACTATGTGTCGCTAACTTTAAAAAAAAAAGGGCAAACCTCTCCAAATTTTTGAGAAAATCTTCAAAATCATAGGACTGAAACATCGAATTGTTAAACACTCATAGATTTGAAAAAAGTTGGTAGGCTGCAAGGTTCATTTTTGAATTGATAGTAGTGGGGCTAGCCCCAGATTTGGTGGACCACAAACATTTCAAAACGTTTCATAGCAAATGTTAGTTTCTTGAACTAAAAATTTTGTTGTATATTTTACAAAAAACTGCACTACATTCAAGTTGTTGACATTTAATATGAAAGACCAAAGTGGAAATGGAAGCAGTACCCTTTTACACTTCCACATTCCTGGTTCAAAGCCACCATGCAGAGATAATCATTGTAAAGCATCTTATCCAACAATGCAGCAATATGACCAGAAAGGGAGCTGAACCCAGATTATGAAATAAGGTCGTTGTAAAAATGACGCCTTTACTCAGCCATGCTGCCAACTAATCGTTAAATGTAACTTCTATACCATTCAGTAAAATGGTGATTAAGAATGAGTGAAATCTAGGGCTAATATAAAATATCTGGGCATGAATTTCGACCAACATCTGACATCTCAACTATAATTCACATCTTGAAAGCATTGCAAAAAAAGTTACTAGAGCAACCGGAATTGTTGGAAAATGAAAAAAAAATTTTCCAGCTAAAACATTATATAGGCCTACTAAATTTGGATATATATATAATGCTTTTATAAAGCACATCTCCTATATGATATCGTAATATGGGGATCTATTGATACATGTGCTACTCAGCAATCTTTGCAACTTTTGCTAAATAATGTTGTAAGAGCTTTCACTGGCTTTAGCAGGTTTGAACATATTACACTTTCTTTTAGGCAACTTGATGTTTAAAAAATTCATAGTTTGTGTGAAATTGAAATTGCTTTAAATTTGCATAAACTTAATAACTCTAAACTTCCTGATACATTTCAAAACTACTTTACAACTCCAAGTAATGTACATCATTACTCAACTAAAAGTAAGCTTTAATTAACCTTATATGTTCCAAAATTCAGTCTGGTTAGGTTTCAAAAATTGCTTAGATATACTAAGGGGTGTAAAAATTTGGAATCGTAGAGACTAAGACTTAAAAGCACTTTTAAAAAAATTCTGCAAAAAATACAAACATATATTGCTTCAAAGCTCTCAAAAGGCAAAAGGCAAAATAAAAATGGTTCTAAATACTATTTTGGCTCTGGAGCAGGGGTTCTTTACCTTTATTGGGTTGTTACCACTAAAATATTTTGATCTATGTGAATTAGATCTACCATTATTAGAAAACATCTACTATAATACTGTAGCTTCCAATCCAAAATGAACACACAAAAAAATAAGGTCATTCTTTATTACAAATGCATTTAATATTACACGTACTACGGGTCCACGACAACTGACCGCCGCAAACTGACCGCCAACAAACTGACCGCGAACCAACTGACCGCTGAACAAACTCACCTCCAGACTAACTGACCGCGATCCAACTGACCGCCAAAGGTGCTAATAGCGCTTGTCGCGCTAAGAACAATAGGAGTTATAGCGTTAGTCTCTGAGAGCAAAAAATCATTAAAAAATACGGTCAAGCTTCCGAAAAATTAAACTAAGTACGCCATTAAATTAATTGTTGTTGCTTTTTTTTCTTTTGGGTTGCGTACGGCAAGTGTAGAAAAACAATAAATACAAAATATGGAACTTGCAATTAGCCTCGGAATTAAAATAATTGTTTGTTATTTACAATTTACGTTTTTTTTTGTTAATTTTCCGTAGCGAACTGCAAGTATGGAAAATACAAAATATGGAAATCATAAGTTGCTTCAAAATTGTTGTTGTTTTTCCTTGCGTATGGCAAGTACAGAAAATTAATCAGGACAAACAAAATACGGAAATCATAACTCGTTTCGGAATTTAAAAAATTGTTTGTTTTTTACGTTTTAGGCGGCTTTTACCGATCACGTGTATTTGCGCATGCAGCAGAAATACACTAATTATTGGATTGCATGCACTTTTCCTTTTTTTCTGCATTTGCATTGAAAAACTTACCACGCGTATTTCTGCAGATAAATATGCGTGATCGGTAAAAGCTGCCAAACGCTGTTTTTTTTTTTGTTGCGCACGGCAAGTATAGAAAAGTAATTAATACAAAATATGGAAATCATAACTCGCCTCGGAATTAAAATGATTGTTTGTTTTTTTACGTTTTCTGCTGTTTTTTTTTTGCATTTGATGCGGCAAGAGATGGAAGTATTTGAAACACAATTACAAAATTGTATCAAACCAAACTTTTGTCAGAGTGTTTTTTAAGTTGAAAAATATCAACCTCCACGTAGAACTCACGAAAACGGACAATCGAAGACGTATTTAATAGTGACAAAGTTTAGTTTGATGTTTTTTTGGTGTTGCAATTTTTTGATGTAGCAATTTTTGTGACTTTTTTGAGACAAGTAAAATGACTTTTTTAGTAGAATAATTAAGGTGATTAAGAAATTTTGCAAAAATTGATTTTAAAGCTGGGAGCAATTTTTCCGTTTCGATTCAAACCATAATATTTGTCAGAAAAGCATTGTAAACTTTCCAAATTGCACCGACAATGTTACTTTGATGCATGCCGTTGTCAATAATTCTTACAATTGCCAATAGATTGACTTTTAATGATGAGTCCTAGTGGGTAATTGGGTAATAACATGCAACGCGTGTCGCAGCGGGGGCAAAACGTCGTAGATTTAAGTTTTTTGCTTAAATCAAAAAGCGCATAAACAAAATTAATTGACCTGATTAGTTACCACCTGGACAATAAATGCTTCGCATTTTTACCTTCAGCTGTCGCAACGCCAAAACTTATTTTGTAGGAAAAGCATCGAAAACTTTCTTAAGAAAAATTTGCAAAATTTTCTCTAGCACAAGATTGCTTTTTCTTGTTAATTACTCAAATTTAAAACGATACGAGTCCCACCAAACTGACCGAACCATTGCTTGAACGCTTTTTTTAAGACTTTTGATGGTTTTCAATCCACAAAAGTTTTGGGCCATAATTATTTTGTAAGGTTTCATTCGTCTCAACGAGACTGTGGCATTGCGAGTTCTGTTGCATGAGACTCAAACGATCAATAACTAATATTGCATGTTTTTGATAATTTTTTTTTAGCCATTAAATAGCTCTTAACAATGGTTGATTCACGGATTTTTTTTTGTTTAAAAACGTCAACGAAAACATTTTAACAGAAGGATAAAAAAATACGCCTGAATTGGATATGACCATTTAAATGTGATGCTTCGTAAAATGAAACAATAAGGAAAGAGTAATCACATCAAATCGGCGTAGCCATAACACGGAGATCAAAAATAAACTTGTCATTCAATTTCAAAAACAAAGTTGAAGTGCATTGTACAGTACAATATTCACATTAAACATTCTCAAAGGGGGACAGCAGTCTTTGCCAGTATTCTCGTCTTGTATAACCTCCATAAACCATGCTTTTTCAAATCAAGGCAAGTGCAGTAAAACCTATTGTGTGAACGCTACTGATAAGTATGTGTTTAAATTTGCAATTCAAATACCTTTAGCTTGTAAGTTGCTCCTAATGTAATAACAGCATCAATACTTGCAACGTAAATAATGCTTTTTGTCGAATACTGAGTCCATAAACACAATAACCACAAAATTTGCTTGATTATTTATTTCACTATGGTAGTTAGACTAAAAGTATGCAACCTGTTGGTTGCATGTGACGTATAGAATTTGTTTACCGCCATAACAAACCGTTTCAATTTCGATGCAAGGTATGATTTCCGTATTTAAAATAAATTAATTTTTCATACTAGCCGGACGCAAGGGAAAAAAAAACAAAGAAAACGGCATTAATCGTAAAAAACGAACAATTATTTTAATTCCGAGGCGAGTTATGATTTTCGTATTTTGTATTAATCAGTTTTCTGTACTTACCGTATGAGAGAAAACAGCGTGAATCGTAATTACGAAAGAAAACAGCGTGAATCGTAAAAAACAAACAATTAGTTTAATTTAATGGCGTACTTATCTTCTATTGTACTTAGCGTGAGAACCATCTATTGCTCTGAGCGGGATTAACATGAGAACCTTCTATTCTTCTTAGCTCGGTAAGCGCTATTAGCACCTTCGGCGGTCAGTTGGTCTGGGGGTGAGTTAGTTCAGCGGTCAGTTGGTTCGCGGTCAGTTTGTTGGCGGTCAGTTTGCGGCGGTCAGTTGTCCTGGTTCGACCTACTACTAACTGGACCAGACTATTGATTGTTTCTAAAACAAAAGAATTTAAAGAGACCCTATAATTCTGACTAATTAGTATTAAACTATGACATCATAGATAGCATGGTAATGTGAAACAAAATGAAATTTTTAGAGTTAGTAGCCCCACACAATAGCCATACCGCAGAAGATTTCTTTTTAATTTCAAAAAATTTACATTGCCCCTTTAATGCCAAATTACCCCTTTGGGGGTAATTACTCACAGGTTAAGAACCACTGCTGTAGAGGCAAAATGACCCTAAATCCCATTTTGTTATTCTAAAGACAGAAGCTGCTGTTACGTTATGTAAGAATAAGAACTGAGAAAATCGCTATTCTAGCCCTAACCCCAACCCTACACCTAACCCAAACTCTAAACCTAACATTAATCCTTATCCAAACTCAAAATCTTACCCAAACCCTAATGATAATTTAAAAAATAATAAAGAGTATATGAGCATTCACTCTTTGCTCTGTTATTCTCTTTGTGAGCGTTATGTAATGCAACACCAGTCACTTCCTATTCTAAACACTGTCCTGGTCGTTGACTTAGGTTTCCCTGGCCCTTACCTTAGGACTATTTTGCCTCGATTAAAGTTAGGGTTAGGGAGGACCAAGTCAACAACCAGAACAGTGTTTAGAATGGCAAAATAGGATTTAGGGTCATTTTGCCTCTACACCAGTGGTTTTTAACCTGTGGATAGTTACCCCCAAAAGGGTAATTTGGTATACTGAAAGGGGTAATGTAAATTTTTTGAAAATAAAAAGAAATCTCTTCTATGGCTATTGTGTGGGGCTACCAACTCTAAAAATTTCATTTTGCTTCACTATCATCATGCTTTTTATGATGTCATAGTTTAATACTAAATAGTCAAAATTAAAGGGTCTCTTTAAATTCTTATGTTTTATAAACAATTGGTAGTCTAGTCCAGTTAGTAATAATAGGAGAGAGGGGAACATCTGTTATGTTGCGATTACGCAATATGTTCTTGGCATTTTGAGTGACATAATTTTTTGTGGATTAGCAAGCCATTTTCAGTTGAAGAAAACTATATTTATGATGATGATATGGCAGCAAAAATAGAATTTCTTCACCTGCGCGAAGATGCACATCTTAAAACCATAGGTCGGCACAAGTCCGTTAATCGTTAATCCATTAATAACGAAGCTAACTTTTTCATTAACTCGTTAAAAAGTTTTTTCATGTTAACGGACTAATTTAACTTCCGTTAAGTTCTGTTAACGGACTAAATTAACTTCCGTTAAGTTCTGTTAACTTCCGTTAAGGTTTTTATTGTTAATATCTTGCATCATTTTTCATCAGACCGGTACAAATAAGTTTGCACTGGTAACACTTGTTTCGAATTAGCACGAGCTTTATAGAAGAAAGCGAAGAAAGGAGCACTTTTTTGTGGCAAATAATAAACTGCATCTTTATAGGTCTTTTAATTATCGCTGTTTACAATTTCCAAAGATTTTCCGATTGCAGCTTCGTTGAGCATTTGAACTTATTTTTATCTTGAAATTAGATTAGACTGTAAAACGTATATAACTTCCAAAACACAAAAAGACCACCATAGTGATAAATATTTCCTCACAATCAGCTCAGCAGCATCAATACATGTTATAGAAGCGAATGAATCAAAAGAAATGTAAATCACACGCAAAATGTTCACGGATTAACGGACTTTATTAACTTCCGTTAATTAAAGCTGAAAATAACGGATTAACTTTAACGGAGGTGTGAAGTTTGTTAACGGACTAGTGGTTAACGAAGCTAACGTTTCGCATTAACTTGCCCACCTATGCTTAAAACTGATTTAATCAAAGTGGACACAGGAAGTTTTGGGGCAGATACCGATTTTTAAAATCTGAAATGAATATCCCATCCTTTCAATAAAAGCTTTGCGTTTAATTTACTTTCCTTCAACTTATTGCTGTGAAGTGGGTTTTCTTCAATGGTGTCAATAAAGACAAAATATCGAAACTAGCTTGCAATTGATAATATGAGATTTTTTTTCCTGCCCTGAGCCTAGATTAGAACACTTAATAACAAAAACGCAACATCAACCTTCCCATTAAATGTATTTGTAATGAAAAATGATCTTATTTTTTGTGTGTTTATTTTGGATTGGAAGCGATTATAGTTGCTGTATTTCTAAAAAAGGGTAAGCTTAATTCATATGCTTCAAAATATTTCAGGGGTAACAACACAAAAAAGGTAAAAAATCACTGCTCCAGGGGCAAAATAGCATTCAGAACCATTTCTATTTATAGCATATAGGACTATTTTTCCTAAATAGCCACTGCCTAATTTGTACGCCATGTTTTAAAAGCATCAATTTTTAACAAAATAGACCAAAAATTAACTTAATTCGGCCAAAAATTTCTAAACAGTTTCTGGCTATGTGCCTATTACCGTAGCGTAGGACATCTTGTTAATTGTCTACACCATCTTGCTAATTGCGTAGGCTAGGCAACCTATATACTATGCAGTAGCATAGCCAGGGGAAAGGTGAGGGGGGCTATAACCCCCCTCATTGGCCTGTCAACTAAAACTCAGAATAAGAAAAAGGTAATGTCTGCTGCGCCGCCCCGGCTTCCAACATCTAATCGCTGCTGCACCAGTGGTCGTTTTATTTTGCTGTTCAATTTACTATGTCTCAAGCTGGCATCGCTGCCCCAACCCTAACTCTAATATTATAATAAGATTTTAGAGAAAAAAAAGGAATTTGTAGCATTTTAGCTCTCTAGCTCTATTTTTGGTAAGCGTGTCCAGCACGACTCGATACCTCAACCCTCGGCATTGCAGCCAAGAGTACTAACCACTACGCCATCAAGGTTTCGAATTCAAACCGTCAAAGTGCTGTATTTAAATCGAATAAATGAGAAAAACGCAATTTAATAGGCTGTGTGCACCAGCGATTTGATGTCCGAAACCGGACCGGTGCAGTAGACCCTTCCTAAGAAAAATACCACCTTTTAGTGGTTTTGAGACTTTTTTTTGTGCTAGAATTGACTAAAAAGTGATTTAAAGCATCTTTTGAAACATATACAGGGGGAGCTAATGGTCATAAATTAAAGTCAAAAATCAATAAAAACTTTAAAAAATGCCCAAAAATAAACAATCAAATTTGATTGCTAGTGTAAAAACGCCAAACATAGGTTATCAATAAATACCGGTATATTATAAACTCAGGAATAAGGGGAGGGGGGCTATTCAGTGTTAGTTAATTATCAATCACTTCTCTCAAATATCTTTCTGTTAGTTCCCCCAATTATTGTCCTTTATAAAATATAGAGGAAATAGATTACTCCGAACTAGCCGAGCGGTAACGAGTTTGTCTCTAGAGTGGGAGGTCTGAGGTTCAAATCTCGAGCTGGTCAAATCGGACACAGTGTTGCCAACGGCTCGCCACCATTGCAACATTTCTTTGAAAGAAGCTGTGTTGCCTGGGTGCAATGATGTGGAGATGGGTTCCGCCAACTAGTTACAGTTACATGCTTCGGCGTATTACAGTGAGTATAATGAAAGATTTGATAGATTACTCCGTGTAAGTTTTATTGAAGGCAGTGGCTATTTTGCCTCTAGAGGCAAAATAGCCCTATGTTATTTTGCCATTTGGAGGCAAAATAGTCCTAGTGGTTATTTTGCCGCAAGTGCCAAAATAGCCCTAAGCCTAATCCTAACCCAAATCCTAACCCTGAACCAAGCTCTAACCATAATACTAACCCTAACTCTAACCCAAACCCGAATCTAAACAGAGGAAAAACACTATTTTGCCTCAAGAGGCAAAATAGCCACTTCCTTTATTGAATAATAGGATTTTATGATTTACTGGTACCAGCATGTAAACAAGAGAACTGCACTGTAATCATTAGCCACTTCCCATATCAGATAATGAAAATATAGGCTAGCCCATTGATGCAACCAGTTGCATCATGTTGCGCTGCCATTTTCTATGCCAGGTTTTAAAAGCATCATTTTTTATTAAAATAACTCTAAATTTAAGTTATTTTTGCAAAATAATGCAAAATTTTCGAGCACTGGGGGCTCTGCCCCCAGACCCCCATTGGCCTGCGGCAGCCCCCAAAACAGCCTCCCATTGCGAATTTCTGACTACGCGCTTGCTGCTATGTCAAATGTTGATGCACTATTCCTAACCTAATTCAGGCCCCTTTCAACAGTTTAGTATGCCAAAAGCATCAAATTTGTAACAAATAGGCCTAAAATTACGCTATTTTGGCAAGAAATTATAAACTTTTTTTAACCCAGGCCGAAACAGCCCCCCATTGCATATTTCTGTGTATGCGCTCCTTACAGTGCAGTAACCTATCTTGTTAATTGTCTAGACCATCTGGTTAATTGTGTAGACTAGGCAACCTGTGTTGCCATTCCTAGCCTAACTCAGAATTCAGGCCTCAAACAACTAGTAGCATAACTCACATAGCTGCATCGCACTAGGCCTATCAGTCACCGGTATTCTATTGACCTAACCTCACTGCTTCGTCTTCCTTCGCTGGAAGGACGATGATTACGCATTCAATGCGAAATCACTGTATGCCAGCAGACAAACAGACGTCTGCTTTCCCATTCGAATGCGGCTTGATTACTGTCCGTTCTTGCATTCGAATGCGGTAATCACTGTTGAATCGGGTGTTCTGCGCATTGCCGTCTCAGAATAGTTGGTAAGTTTTGTGCATTTTATTTTCGATATTTAATTGATTTGTGAACGTTATATTGCAAATTTGGATTTGCTATTTTGCTTTGATAATTATTTCTTTTTTCTAATGATGCTATTCGTAAAAGCCTGAAGCTGAAATAATGTTAATTCTCTCATAAAGAATGTTAATTGTTTTACGCTGTTAAAACCGATCTGTGCCTGCTATCTATCGCATTGTGTTGTGTTTATTTTAGAAAACCGTCAAAAGTTTTGCGTCAGAGTTCACGTCAAAGCGTCGAGCGTCAACTGTCACTCGAAAGACGTCGATTCTAGTGATTGTGATTTGTGCACCTTAGTCAATAGTGAACTGTTCGAATTGTGAACTTGGGTGTGCTTGACGAGTCATCTCTTTCCGGTCGGTAATTGCGCACGTTTAAGACTGTGGCCGAGTTTTCCCGTAACAGTAACTTATTCCAGTTACTCTGTCACATTAAAACAATCCCTCAAAATTTGATTTTTAATTCGTACCGGAATTTGTTTAATAAGAACATAGCCTAACAGTTCTAAATAGCTTTGTAGATGTTGCTTGCTTTCGTTGTTGTATTAAATAGGCTATTACTATTACAACGTGACATTGCCCGTTAGTCTAATCAGTAGATTTCCACGAACCACAAAACAAAAAACGCAGAACTAGCAGCATAGCATCATTCTCACAGAACACATGTGACTAACATTACCAAGGCTGCACAGACCTGGACGCGAAATTTTTTTTTCTACCATGGTTTTGCAGATTTATTACGTCACATCCGCATCCTATCCATACTCCGCGCTCACGAGAAGCTAGTCATGCAAAACTCACGCAGGGAGCCGCATTCAAGCGTAACGGTACGTCGCTTACGCGATGTTGGCGGTAAGTTGAATTTCTTTGGGAAGTAGTTCAAGGCAATTCTTAGAACAGAACTAGAGAACTGCATTGAGCACTGTAGGCCTACTACTGTTGTCTGGTAGTAGCTAGCATTAGAAAAAGTTACGTACGGTATGCAATGCAGTAGGCCTACAGAGCAGACTGATTGACAGATATAGGTAGAGTTGATTTAGGTTAAAAAAGTTATGCAATGCTCTATGCAGTAGGCCTACAGAGCATACTGAGTGACTGATAGGTAGAGTTGATTTAGGTTAAAAAAGTTATGCAAAGAGTTGGTTTAGGTGTGTTACATACTAAATTATTACACATACCGGTAGGTAACTACAGAACAACAGTAGCCTAGCCTTACTTATTAGGCTAGTACTGTAAATCTGTAAATGTATTACTCAAAACTGCAAGCTATGTTACAACAGCGCTACAGCACTTACTGTCAGAGGTGAGCCAGGCAGGCTATGTAGCTTAAACAGTTTAAACAATACTGACAGACCTTTTGTAGAAAAGTTTATTACAGCTTAGCTGTTAGTTAAAGGGCAAGATAATACCTTTGGTCATCGGATTTGGTCAAGTTGAATAGTTTCAGTTTAGTGATTAAGCTATAAAAGTTGCTTTTCAACAGCTTGAGTTGCATGTTCCAGATTTTCTTATCCAGCAGTAGAGTAGCCTACCATGTTTTGGTAGAATTAGAATAATCAAAATAAATGTATTGCCAATTCTTCATTTGTATGGCCTACCGGTACTTATTTATAATTAATCGTTTGCGTGCTATCTGGCCTAAAGGCTGCCAGCGTGGAAGCCTAAGGAAGAGTCACCAGAACGGCGACTTCTTAAAAGCAAGCAATCGATTAATTATAAAAGCTCTGGCCAGCAAACCTCAAAACATCACAACTAAATTATTATTAACTACTTATTTATTATACATTTGTTGAGATTGTAAAAAGTTGTTTTGATGGAAAATCTGCCAAACCGTAATGTAAAACCAAATCTTTTTTGAAAATAATTTGATTTAAAATCAATATTGGCTGGGTAGCCATCTTGTTTATACAATTAAACTAAGTAAAAATAAAAAGTGTATCTCACCACTCAGTATCTCAGATCTTATTCAAACACTGTTTGAGAATGATAGTGGTTGAAGGAATAAAGCGTCTGCTACCAAAGCGGTACGCTCAGATTCGATTTCCGGTTGGGTCAAACCAAAGACTATCGAAATTGGGATTCACAGCTTTCCTGCTTGGCGTTCAGCAATTTAGGGGACAGTGTGAAGCCTCTGCCAAGTGTGGTAGACCATTCTCCATCAAAACAACATATTACAATCTGTGTTCCCTCTAACTTTATGACTAATCAGCGAGTGCCTAAATTTTCTTTAATCAATTGTTCCCAAAGCTCTAAAAAGACAATTATGTGCCCTAAATTTTGTATCGTACCAATCCAGTATTAAATACCAAATGTCATATTTCCACAAATTTGTCAAATTTCTAAAGCTATGTTTACTAGGTTGCCAGAAATTATTTGCTCTTGCTCCAACAAATCGCCGATTCGCTGAAAAAAAATAGGCTTAGTAGGAATACTGATTACAATCTGTATTCATTGCATTCTTTTCTTTTTTTGTCTTACTGGTGATATTAGTGGTAGGATTTATGTGATGGATGATAACAACATTTGCTGTACAATGAATGCGGACTTTGTGTTGACAAACTACTCAACTAATACTAATCAAGAATCCAGCAGTGTTATCAAGCTACTAATTGATCTAACAACAGGCATGGAGATACTAGTGCATTTTTCTTCATTATTTATCATTTTAAATAGTATGCGGAATATAAGTTGAGTTTGTTGAAAAGGCTCGGCTTCTTATTATTTTGTCACCCAAACAAGGATATCCCAAAAGCATTTACAGTATTATTATGACAAAGAATTGATTCATTTCACCAAAAAATTTGATGTAGTGTTTTATTACTTTTGATTCAATTCAGATGCTGACTCAAAATAACTTTAAATCTAACCTAAAACAAACTGTAATCTTAATCTTTAAAACAGCAAATAAAAAAGAGTGCAGAATATTTCTTTTTTTACTTTCTTTGATTTTCCATTAAATTAGTCACTCTCAGTCTGATATGGCTCTGCTAAGCTTTTAACCAATCGTGGCATTTCATTAGCAAATATGCTTCATTGGCTTATTTTAATTTGAAATGAGCAAATTCATCATAAATAACCAATACTTTTTGTAGATTTCGTCTTGCAGTGTGTTGTTTTCCTGAAATCATTAATCTGATGTCATGATTAGAGTTTGAAGTCCTGTTATGCGTCGAGAAGAATATTGGTCAACGACCTGTTTCTATAGTCCTGGTATTTATGTTTTTCTTTTTGTTTTATAGCAAATTTGTATATTCTTTTAAGTTAGTATTGTTCTGTTGTGTATGGCAAAATTTAGTCCACTATATTTGTTCTGTGTAGTCAATGTTGAGTTTAAGACATAGTGAATAGTAGAGACACGGTACAAATCCAGAGTTACCCTACTTTGTACACAACTACAAGTATTGATGTATCAGAGTTTCCATAAACTATTGTACTTATGCATATATGATTTTACAAAATCCCACTACTTTTTATTGAGTGCAATAGCTATTACACTCTACTTGCGTTGATTTGTTGCTAAATATAAATTAAGTTGCTTGCTACTGGGGTATAGATGTTCATTTGAGAATACCAAATCCTACAAAATCGCTTCCTATTTGGAACCGGTGCCGTTTTTAGAATTTGGTTTAGTTGTGAAGAAAAACTGCAAATAATAAATTTGTTTAACCAAGCTGGTCGACCGCGTTGAAAAGTGTCCTTTTGACGTGGATGTTACAATGGCATGATTTTCTCCAGCAGGGCTAAGCCCCACCTGGTTGCGGGCCTGTTTCCTTTTCCTGAAAACAACTAGAAATGACTGCTCAAATGAAAACGAAAATTTCAGAGAAACTGATGAAACCATTGCAGAATGAGAATATCCAATCAATAATCATGTGATTTATAGTGCTGTAATTCTTGTACTGGCTATGATTCATTCATTGAAAATGAAACTAAATGTTGGACTTTTTTTTGTTTTGCAGTAGTCGAGTAGTTAAGTGCTGAATTGATATCAAAACAGCAGTGACGGCCACTTTTTAGACTTAGAATTTGATTAAGGATTGGGAATTCTGGATTCTGTAAAAAAGATTCAGAACTGTTCTTCTTCTTTCTTGCCCGCTTTTCTGTGAAGGTTGCGGGGGCAGTAGCTCAAGATTAAGCTGCCACACCTCACGGTCTTCCATCACCTCCATCATTTCGCTTGGGCGAAGTCCCAAGCGATTCCATCCAAGATCCTCAATGTAATGAATCGGTTCAACTAGTTCTAGGTCGTCCGACTGAAAATTCTAGAATACAATTATTCTAGAACACATAATTATTCTGAAATGAACATTCGTATACTGGGGTTGAAAAAGAATTAAAAATCATGTCGTTTTTTCAAAAAAGTTAATGACAAGGTGAATGTAATTTTTATGTTTTAAAATATTTTTTTTAATTTTGAAAGTTGTTATTTTGTTTTTTGTTTTTTTTTGGGGGGGGGAGGGGGAATAAATCAATTACACTTTATTTACTATGAACAATTTTATAAAAACATGAGGCTAATTTTGGTTTAAGAACAATGCTGGCCTGAGCAACATAAAATAATATGAAGAACCAGAAGCGTCGCTAAGAATGGTGGCATCCGAGGCGGGATTTCGTGGTGGCACCCTTTATCGGCCAAAATATAGGTGAAGACCAAAAAAAAAAAAGTTTTTGCCTACCAATCAGTGGGTTTTCGGTCTCAAAACAAAAAAAAGCAAATGGTGTCACCCCAAAATGGTGACAACCATGGCAAGCCGCTCCCCCTAGCGACACCACTGTTTAGAACAACCAAACAAGAATAAATTTCATATCAAAAACGAAACTAAACTCTGTACTGATTCGAAACGATAAAGTTTGAGTGATTTTCTGGCATTTACTAGCAAAATTGCACCAATTTCGAAAGTATATAGTGATGTTGCGCACTGCACAGGCAACTAAAATGATTTTGGTGCTCATTCAAATAAAAATGCTTGCTTTTTCGCTTTTGCAATTTTACGATGCTGGGAAAACAGCAAAAAAAGCGTTTGCTCAAGCATACAGAGCATTAGAAGTACAACAGTTTTATGTAATTGGTATCGATGCTCTCAAAATTTAAGAACAAATGAGGGTAAAAATTGGCAAAAAATTAAAGAACAGCCAGCCTCAACTCAAAATTTAGTGGTTCTTATAACACAAGTGCATTGAAAAATGTTTTTGAAATAAATATTTAATTGGGATATGTTGGGTAAAGTTTTAAGTCAACTCTGCGCTGCACTTTCATCTAGTTCTAGAAGAACCACTAGAAGAACCTCAGGAAAAACTTTTTATCTGTGCTGCACTGTTAGGGTTGATAATTGCATTGTGAATCAAAAGAAACTCTAGTATGTTTCATAAAGTTTAGATTAACAATTTTTGTTAAACACTCATTGAATTGCTTTCAATAATTTTGAATCCTGTTCAAGTAAATAGTTGAAAGTTCAACACGCTTAAGTTTAGAGTTTCTAAAGTTTTCAAAGATAATTAAAACTTTTTTCGTAACTTTAGTGCATTTCTTACGCTTACAATGATAGTGATTGATTGAACCGTAAAAATAGTTTACTAAATCTTGTTACCAACTAAATAGCTCTGTTACTTTTCATGGATTGCATAAAAGTAATGAGAAATGTGAAATGCTTTCTACCTAGTGACGGCAGGTTTTGATCTTATCGAAACAGTTGAAGGGTAAATACGAAATGCTTTTGCCGGCACAAATCTATGTTTTTCCATGAAATATAAACCGCTTCCAATAAGCTCAAATAGAATTGAGAACGAGGTGTGGTTAGGATTTTAAACCGCAAATCAGAATAGTTGCGTGCGCACTGATTGGATTTCAGCAACCATTAGCCAATGGCTGAATCGCTCTTTGGTTCGAATTGAGTCTTACTTTTTGCTTTGCATTTTCTATTTGGCTGTGTTCTTGTTGGTCGGGATCGTTGAATTCTCTGCTCCTGAGTAGGAGTGGTTCTTTGCCGTATTGCTTTTGAAACATGCTGCTTAATGCGTTTCTGAAGCCTTTGGGTCGTGCGACCTACGTACGGACTAATGGAAGCGGTTTATATTTCGCGAAAAAAAAACAGATTTGTGCAGGCAAAAGCAGTTCGTATTTACCCTTCAATTGTTTCGATAAGATCACTGCCTCTGTCACAAGATAGACTGCATTTCTCTTTACCAATGATTGTGCAATCTTCTTAAAATAAGATATGTGTAATTGTGTGTATTACGTTTTTAGCGAAATGCATTTTTTGTTTCAGTGCTAAGATAACACAGAGCAATATTCTTCCTCTTAATGCTCGTCGATGACCATCGTAAAGTTTGGTTAGTCTCCACAATGAAATGACTGTGCCCTGCGGCCGAGTGAAGAATGCCAAACATGTCCACATGCGCATATTCTTTACCCTGCATATTTGGGACTTTTGTGAAGATTTTTGAATAATACCATTCACCAGACGTAGCGTTTATAATGCTGCGTCTAGGGAGTGTTGTAGTATATTTCATTACATTGTATTGCTTGTGCAAACAATTCTGGATATGTAGTAGAAATTATTTTGCAGTTGGACGTTTTTAAATGTCAAAAACTTGGATCTGCCATCTAGAAACTAATGATTTATCGTATTACAAAAGCAGACTTTAACGAAACTCCGACCTGAGCGAAAATTTAAAAGCGTACCGGTAATAAAAACTTGGAAAGCAAGATTAGAAAGTTGTAAACGCTTTAAAAACTTTCAGTTTTTAATAAAATAACTCTTTATTAGCATTTACGGTATTCGCTCAAGTCAGATGGTTTTGCTTTAAGTTTGCACTTACAATGCGACCCTTAGTCTAGATTGTGGACTAGAAGGTTTATGTACAGATAATGCATTTGTGTGGTTGCTTATATGGGTCTTACAATATGTTTATTAAACCATTATTACTCGAAAATACGTAGTTCTTGCTGACTGTCCTTCATGCCTGATGATGTGGTTGACAATTTGTTTGTGCTGTTAAATAACATACCGTTTAAACTGCGTGATGACAGTGTTAAAGAGTCTAATTCAAAATATAGATTAGGTAAAACGTAAAAAGAAATCAACGCAAACAGCAGAAGTATATTGAACAGCCAAGAAGCTTACCGGCATCCACGAGACAGGCATTATTGTAATAAAATAATGTGCAAGTTGTTGCGCTAATACTACCATTAATGGCAGAATGCCTCTAATCTATTTGTGGCTAGTATCTTTTTTATGTTTAACTTTCATATTGTGTTTATATGAAAGCTTAATCAACTTTGCAATTGCAACATTAATGTAATAAACATTTGTTATCACTCTTGCTTAGAAGTACTCAATGATGTTGAATATTTTTAAACCATACTAACATTTAAAACTACCGGTACCATTTTCATAATGCAAGCAGACCAATATATTAGGTGAAGCAAAAAAAAAGATACTGACTGCAAAGATATGGAGCGTATTTTCAGGCTATAAAAGAGTTGATTCTTTGTAACGTTTAAGTTAAATGCTAGGCAAATGCCTGTAAAAACTAAAAAAGATTTTAATTAGTAAGAATTCGGTTTTGTTTGCTTTTTTTCAGTGACGTAAATCCGGCTTGCTGTTGAGTAACCCATCAGAATCATGTAATATGGATGGTGGTAGCTAGTTTTGGTAATCAAATTCGTGGCTTACTATTGATGGCGCTATAATGGAACAGTTGTATCTCCTTTATTTGTGACAAAATTAGCGCATTTTTAAACTTATGTAATTTCAGAAGTCTATTTGCAGGATCTTGGTGATTTTTTGCATTTCGTATAGTCATTAGCGGCTTATCTCTATGATTATTGGTTGCTAGGAGTTAAACTGCATTAGCAGTTGTTTTCATTGAATTATTTCGTAGATATGTCATTTAAACTTTAAAGTAATGATTTACCTGGCCTCGGTTTAGCGGTGTAACTGTGATCGAGTCTTAATTTGCATTTATTTCGACTTGAGCTGGTGATGTTAAATATTATTTATAAATAGAGCTTAAACTAAACATTAATCGGCCATGTGTTACTGCTGTGACATAGAATTTTACGTATTTTAGGATATGGATGAATTTACGATTTGAATCAAAGCTAAAAACCGGTCAAAGTGGACAATTGCGGGCAATGGACAATGAGAATTTACAAAAAGCGTAACTTTTCAGATCCGCTGAGCTATGTAAGCTGCTTAAATCGCTCTTGGTAATTACCAATTAAAGCCAAGGTATCTACAAAAGTGTTACTTTACAATCAAATTCTTTAAATATGCCCACGGAAGGAATTATACGTTGATTTACGGTAACGTCCAATGCTTTGTAATGGCGTGTTGGCGGGAAAAAGCTATGACGTAGCTGCAATCCATCAGTAGTTTTACAGTAACATGCTAAATCAATAATTACGATAAAATGCGTTGAATGAAAAAATGATTGCAAAAAAATGTGCATGATGTTTTCAAGGCAATTACAGAAATATGCAACAAAAAACATTTACCAAATTCACACACATTAATCAACTTCTTATCCTGGACATTTTAACATTGGTTGGAGAATAAAATTTTTTTGCCCTTTCGAGATAATCGAAAATTAAATCGGAAACTCAAAATTTTTTGAATCAATTAAGCTCCGAACAGCGCCCCTCATGTGGCAAAATTATAACGACGACAACTCATAAACTGCTCCATGAATTTTGATTTTTTTCAATCTGCATCAAATTTGAATGGTTTTCTCATATCCAAATATAAAGAATATCTGAGAGAGTGAGTTACAAAATTTTGACTGTCAGGTAATGAAATGACCCTAAGGTTTGAACAAGGTTCGACTGGAGTTAATGTACGTTGGCATCGTTCCCTAATTCTTGCGCTGAATAAAATTGCTATCGTAAAAATACAGGAAATTAGTTTTATTGTTTACTCAAATTACTTCAAAACCAGCCGAGAAGACTTGCATCGCAAAAAAATCAATATTCCGAACGCGCGTCAAAAGCTCCGGATTTTTCGATATTTCACACAAGCAGAAAATAACCAAAAATTACGATCAGCAACTCCTTAATTTTTAGTCTACTTAACTCCATGTCATTAAGGTTAAGTGCTCATGATATTTTACAGCGTACCTTAAGATTGTAATTAAGTACTGTTTTGGTCAGGAGACGGCGATTTAAAGTCAAGGTACCACCTGCCTATCACAGTATCACGTATGGTAAAAGCATCATACGCTTTTATTGGTGGACGTCAAGCAGGAAAGCTATGAATATCATTTTTTAAGAGTCGAAAATCGTAAAAAACGATTAAAATTTTCGTTCAAAAATCGCTCAGCCTGATGCTATGCTACTGTATAAGGAAAAAAAACGACGGGTATGAATAAAATTACAGCCCGTTGTCTTATAATTGACTGGATTCGCATAAAAGATACCCAAGAACAGCGTAAACAATGAGGGAAATCGTAAGCGTCCGAGCATATTGCTGATTTATCTTCAACACTCTTTTGTAGTTGTACGCTGTAGCGTATTTTTTCTGTTAAAATTTTAATTCCTTGCTGAAAACGAAAATTTTGAGCAACGCCAACCTCAGCATAAAAAATATTTTAGAACACGGGCCAGTATACAATGCATTTGTAAGCAATCAATCAAGATTTCTCACCCTTTGCTATAATGCCATTGTTGATGTATCTGAATACTAGACTAGGTAAAACACAATATTTAATCAAGCATGAATAAATTTGTTTTTTTATTCTTCAAAAAAGTTTAACAATTAATGATGCTGAAATTCGTGAACATTAAAGAACAGAACATTAGAACAGTCTGCTTCAACTCAAATTTACACGTATCACATACTCGTATTGCCTATATGCTGGGTCGCTTCCCTCTTCCATACTCCGACCTGTGATCTGCTTAAGATACAAATTACTCAACACATGGCGGTGACTAAATCATTTTTCATAGTGCTGGATCGCTTAGAGATTTTCGGGCAGCATGCAAAATCGTGTAAAAAACAATCACTAACATTTTTGAGCCAGAGAAAGTACAAAATAGACAGGCCATAATTAGCAGCGTAGGCAGGATTTTCGAAACGTGGGAGCAAAGAATGAAAATGTACTGGATGCAGTGAAGAACTTTTTTATTCTTGGTCATCGCCTAAATTCGAACGAAAATAGGGAGATTTTCTTTTTATCTTCGCCTAAATTCGAATTACAGCAACTACGAGAATAGGGAGAAGACCTGTTTTTTCGGACTTCGCCCAAACTAAATGCGAACCAAATAACTACGAAATTAGTAAGAAAATCTTTTTTTGGTCTCCGCCTGACTTCAGATGAGAAGAATTTATGAAGTGAATTCTCAGGGTTACGAAATGCAATAACAGTACGCCTCATGAGTCTGGACCCAAAAAAGACCATGGCCCGATGCCCCCCTGTCTACGCTCTGCCATAATCAACGTTTGCATCGAGACCTCCAACTAACAAAGCTCACGGTATTTTTCAGGTTTATCTTTAACATCTACTCTAATAATTGTACATTGGTATTTTAATTCCACCCTGCAAACGTTGCGTAAAAACATTACGGTACCGCGGTGTTGCGGTAACAAACCAAAATGCAAAATGGCTAAAATTCTCCAACTTAGAAAACAAAATGTTTTAAATGTAAAAAAATGTAAAAAATACCACAAAAAACAAAATGTATTTAAAAAATAAAACAAACTCATTAAAACAAAAGAAGTGAAACAAAATGCAGTATAGTCAGCATGGCTGGACAAAAGCCTACAGCAACTTATTGAACAGTACAATTGACTTCACAAGAACCACAGCCGAGAGAGACATAGAGCGACCCTTCATTGCTTTGGTTTTCCTTCCAACAGAACAGCCACGTTCTGAAATTATTTTTTCAGGTTTCGCTCATCGCAGTATAACAGCACCTTCCTGCAAAGTAGTATAAAACAACATATTGCAGTGTTTGAAAAGGTTGACGATGACTGTTAATTATTTTTATGTACAGTAAGTTACTGTAGCTACACGCATGTAGTGATGAATGTAGTTTGTGAAAAAAATAGGCACGACAAGTAGTATACAATATTCTTCTTTTAACTCAAACAATGAATTCAACAAGCTTATTTGAAAAGTTAATGAACAACAACAAACATGTAGCCCTTTTGCTGCCGGACTCGACTATAGTATTGCAAGGACCTACGTGCCGTGCGCGAGTAAACTTTTTCTTCGCTATAATGCTGTGCGCAATCGCAAAATCTCTTTAACAGAATGTCATGAGCGCAAAAATGTCACTAAAACCTGAAAACGTTCAACAACAACAAAACCGAAATCCTTGGCTTTTGCAATTTCGTTTAGCTGGTATAAGCGTTAACCTCCCTCATAAATCGACCCTTGTTGCAGCCAGAAATAATACAAAATATCAAATCAAATCTTTCATTATACTCGCTGTATTACGCCGAAGCGTGTAACCAGTTTGCGGGGCCCACCTCCGCGTCATTGCGCCTGTGGGCAACACTGTGTTTGATTTGACCAGCCCGAGATTTGAACCTCGGACCTCCCGCTCCAGAGACGAACGTGTTACCGCTCGACCAACAGGCCGGTAATAAAATTTGCAGTTCTGAAAGCGCAATAAAACTAGAAGCTCTGATATTACTGGCACGTTTCCAGCGTTGTAATTCGACGGGAGGCTTGCTGCTTTGTAAATGCGCATATTGTTTTTCGCGTAGCATTATATCAAATGCAGTGTATTATTAAATACAAGTGCTCTGTACTATTATTATTCACCAAAGTTTTGATTATTCTTATTGTTATATTAACGCCGTAAAACTAGGAGATGGCTAATGTCTACTAACATAGTGTGATCTCTTATTGGATCGCAATGTTTGATTTTAAGCGACTTAACGCAGATTCGAACAACCAAACTCAATTTCACGAAGCAGTCTTCCATTTTCCTCTGAATCCCGTGCTTCACCGGGAAAAAAGAGGTGTTTTCTAGAACCACTTAATTATCAGAGGGTAAAACAGTTACTCTACTAATCAGTTTGAAGGCTGGGATTTGAAGTGGACTAAAAATAAAATGATTTCTGCAGTACTGTCTTACACTAATATACGGAGCATTGTACTTTGTAACTTTCTTTATGTTTAGCGTAGCATTGTTATTTCCCTTTTTTCAAAAAACGGTTCACACTCTTTATGACAATACGGGTATTACGCCCTGTTTACACTTGGTATACAACTAGACAATATTGTAAGCGTTCGAGCGTATTTTAAACGAGGACGGGAGGCATAATCAATAGGCGTATCTAAAAAGCTTTGCCAATCGCATTAGATTAGATTAGCGTTGCCTCCAACCTTTTTGACCCTGGCATTTCCGAGATATTCTGCTTCAAACACGACGTAGGGACCTCTCTAGTCATAATTTTTATGGGCAGCCCTGACGTTTCGATGCAGTAGCCTAGCCCACGGAGGCCTATTAGCCTATATATATGTTGAAAGGCCTCTGTGGTTTACCTAATTGCAGCGTTGCCTTAGGATAGAACTAAGATGGCGTCGCCGATGTTATCAACGTCAGGGTTGCCAATAAAAATTATGATTAGAGAGGCTCCTACGTCGTGTTTGAAGAAGAATATCTCTGGAACGGCTGGGTTAAGAAAGATGAAGTCAACGCCAATCTAGTCTAATGCGATTGCCCCAACGTTAGACAACTCTTTTGATTTCAGTCTTCGCTTAACATATATTTTAACAATTTTTTCGCTATCAAAATGAAAAAAATTAGAATTGTAAAGTTTTGTAACCGTTTTGTAAACGTTTTGTTTTGTAGTGATTGCTAAATAAATTGTAAAGCAAATCAGTGTTGGATTTGCACCAGTCCAGAGCTCCATAACTCCGGAATGTAACGAAATCTTGTTTGGGGTAAGACCAAAGACGACCAGCTCCGTTTTTAGCCTTTTAGGTTTTCACTTGAACTGTTGAACAGTGGCTTTGAGTTGTTGCTACACTTTTCTCTATGTGGTTATCATTTGATTGAGGATCATAATCAGTGATTTAATGCAAAGCAATGTCAAATTTGCACCTTCGCAACTTACATTTGGTGGCGGTCATTTGCGGCGATGCGCGTATCGCGCAACGTGTTAAATTACGCGTAGCTTTGTGTCTGGTTCGAGACATCTTTGATAACTGTTTTTTAGTAACAAGGATGTGTAGTGACGTGCTGAACTCGAACCAAGTCAACTGACCTACATTAGGGTTAGTTGGCGGTCAGTTTGTTCGCTGTCAAGTTGCGGCGGTCAGTTGTCGTGAACACAGCTAAACTTAGGTACCAGTGTTTTAAGTGGTAACTGGCATCCTTTTTGAGCCTTTTCGGAAGTCCTCTAATTTATACTTCGTAATTGCTAAAGAGTTTCATTTCCGAAAAGGTTCTACACACGCTAGCTTGGATGTTTGTGCAGTATTACGTTAAAGAGAATTCGCTTTTTGTTTACTACAAAATAATCTGTCACTTCCGCACAATTAACACTAGATGGGAGTTTGCCAGCAAACCCAGTGAACGACCGACGCACAGCTAATGCTGTGACGCTCAAAAGTACTTTTTGTCTATCGTAAAATCAGCAATTATTCAAAAATATCTGATTATGGAACCTCCAGAAAAGTTGAATCAAAAGATTTGTCAGTTAAATATCTCCTGAAATCATAAAACACTGTCACCCTAGCTTGAGCCGTTCAAAAATTGATTTTTGGGGGTCCATTTGGGGGTCCCTGGGGGGGTGGCACCCCCAAACTATGTCAAAATATTTGTCTGTTGAATATCTGCTGATATCATAACAGACTGGCACCCAAGTTAAGCTTTTCAAACGATTCATTTTTGGGGGTCCATTTGGGGGGTCCCCAGGGGGGTGGCACCCCCAAACTATGTCAAAATATTTGTCTGTTGAATATCTGCTAATATCATAAAACACTGGCACTCTAAGTTGAGCCGTTCAAAAAATTGATTTTTGGGGGGTCCATTTGGGGGGTCCTCGGGGGGATGGCACCTCCAAACTATGTCAAAATATTTGTCTGTTAAATATCTACTGATATCATAAAACACTAGCTGGCACTCTAAGTTGAGCCGTTCAAACAATTGATTTTTGGGGCCCCATTTTGGGGGGTTCCCGAAGGAGTGGTACCCCAAACATGTCAAAATATTTATCTCTTAAATATCTACTGATATCAAAAAAAAACTGGTGCCCTAGGTTAAATCGTTAAAAAAATTTATTTTTGGGGGGTCCCCGAAGGGGTGGTACCCCCAAATTATGGTAAAATATTTGTCTCTTAAATATATACTGATAACAGAAAAAACTGGCACCCTAGCTTGAGCCGTTCAAAAATTTGATTTTTTGGGGCCCCATTTTGGGGGGTCCCCGGGGGGGTGGTACCCCCAAATCATGTCAAAATATTTTTCTCTTAAATATCTACTGATATCAAAAAAAACTGGCACCCTAGGTTAAATGGTTAAAAAACTTGCTTTTGGGGGGGTCCATTTGGGGGGTCCCCGGGGGGGGTGGTACCCCCAAACCATGTCAAAATATTTGTCTCTTAAATATCTACTGATATCAAAGAAAAATGGCACCCTAGGTTAAATCGTTAAAAAATTTATTTTTGGGGGGCCCCATTTGGGGGGGTTCCCGAAGGGGTGGTACCCCCAAATTAGGTCAAAATATTTGTCTCTCAAATATCTACTGATATCAAAAAAAACTGGCGCCCTAGGTTGAGCCGTTCAAAAATTTGATTTTTTGGGGGGGTTCCCGAGGGGGTGGTACCCCCAAACCATGTCAAAATATTTCTCTCTTAAATATCTACTGATATCAAAGAAAAATGGCCCCTAGGTTAAATGCTTAAAAAATTTGTTTTTGGGGGGTCCATTTGGGGGGGTCCCCGGGGGGGTGGTACCCCCAAATTATGTCAAAATATTTGTCTCTCAAATATCTACTGATATCAAAAAAAACTGGCGCCCTAGCTTGAGTCGTTCAAAAATTTGATTTTTTGGGGCCCCATTTTGGGGGGTCCCCGGGGGGGTGGTACCCCCAAATCATGTCTAAATATTTCTCTCTTAAATATCTACTGATATCAAAGAAAAATGGCACCCTAGGTTATATGGTTAAAAAAAGTTGTTTTTGGGGGGGTCCATTTGGGGGGTCCCCGGGGGGGTGGTACCCCCAAATTATGTCAAAATATTTGTCTCTCAAATATCTACTGATATCAAAAAAAACTGGCACCCTAGCTTGAGCCGTTCAAAAAATTGATTTTTTGGGGCCCCATTTTGGGGGGGTCCCCGGGGGAGTTGCCCCAAAAAAATTTCAGGAGACACAATTGCGTATGTACCTCAACAACTTCACACAAAAATTAGATTTTTATGTTTTGTGGTTTAGGAGAACTCGAGCGTACAAGATTTAGGAAGAAAAAAAAGGAAAAAAAAAAGGAAAAAAAAAGGAAAAAAAAGGAAAAAAAAAGGAAAAAAAAAGGAAAAAATAAGAAAAAAACCTCATCGCGGCCGAAAGTGGGTTGGTAGGGATGAAAGGATATCTTAAGACATATAACCATGAGAAATATTTTTTGCCGTACTTAAGCCGTTTTTGACTTAGACCGCTTTTTACGCCAAACTTTCGGGGCGGTTTTCGGGTCATAAACCCGAAGTCACGTGACCGATTGCCTCGAAATTTGGTACAAACATAAAACTCATTAATCTCAAACTGCTGTCAAAATTTCATGTAGTTAGACCAAACGGTTCTCGAGTTATAAGCAAAAGTCTGAAATCTCGCACTCATTAGTTAGAAAATGGCCGAGTAAAAACAAAGGAACACGCGACGCGAGCGTCGGTCGTTCCAATTAGTTGATAATACAAAATAAGATCAACAAATTTTATTGCGCTTTCAGATCTGCAAATTTGCAAAAAAAAACAAAACGGTAGATCAGTTTCGAAAAAGTCCTCCACCCAGCATAACCCCTCTTAAAACGGCCCCTGAAACTTATGTTCACCCAAAAGTTACGATTTGGCAGTTTCCATCACTTTTACAGCAAATGAAATGATTTCAGAAACATTTTTGTAAACGTCATTTTTCCTGACATTCCGGCACTTTACGATATCGGCGATTTTGCTAGCCCGGCAGCGAAAGGGCTAGTGAAAGAATATTGCAAAATACCTCCATTTTCGAACCACTTTCCAAAATAATATTTTTGAACTCATCTCTATAATCCAAGCATGCATCTGAGCTGTAATGCAACGACTTGACGTTTTTCAACTTTAGATACAGCTCCACCGGTTTTAGTGCCAAAACACCACAGTTGGTTACGTCTTGTTGTCGCGGGTGCTTCTCAAATCTTATTGAAAAACTTTTACAGTTGGTTGTAGATCATTCTAAACAATTTGTATTGTGATGAAAATCGGACTCTGTCATTGTCATATACAGTAGGTACAAGTATAAAACAGAGCAAACACATTAATTTAAATTTTCAGTAACTACAAAAAAACTTCTATTCAAACAGTGTTCAATCAAGTTTACAATGGGTGCCCGATGGAAATTCAACAAGACTGCCCAGCGCCAATCCATTTTGTTTTCGTGCGGGGCATTATATCTTGATTATGACCACACGCACCGCACTAATACTTTGCAATGCATCATGCAGCATTTAAATATATGCTGCCTGATTTGTATTGACAAACGTCACACATTGGTACAAAACAAAGCGATTAAATTAATAAATCGCACATTTACGTGCAAGAACAAGCAAGAGACTCAACGTCCACACAGGCGGAGCCATAACTGTCGGAGGCCATAGAGTCTGGTGCTATCTCAAGGCGCAGATCAGAATTAGTGAGTTGAGTATAAAATTTAATATATTATGCTGCACAAATATGCAGCACTTTAAATTATTAGCCGCAATTGCCGTTGCACCTCAAAGCATGCTATCAAACTGCTTTGCTATTCCACATACGCTAAAGGTTAGGGGGGATTACGTAAAAATTTTTACATTTCAAAAAAATCACCCTTTTAAATTATGTTACCTATTTTCCGAAAAGGGTTATTTTAATGGGGTTCCCATCTTTCCGGGCCAAGGGGAACATTTCCTCCTTAATACAGCCTGGATTTGTTACTTTTCGCTTATGAACAGAGCAACTGCAACTCATACGTATGGCGTTTTCTAGGCAGTGCTAGGCAGCAATCTTGATGTATTTTTTTTTGAAATTTATTTACGCTAATTAACTAATGCTTTTAAGTTCATTGACTTACCGCAAATTAGACAAAATGGTACCGGCAATAGCACCCTCGTTTCCCATCGAATCATATAGAAAGACCATGCTGTCTTCTTTTATCTGTCAAACATAACCATCTGTATAGCTCATCGGTCCTTAAACTGGGGGGCACGTCTTCCTTGGGGTAAGGAAAAAGTTCTAAAGGAGGGCATGAAAGGTGACAAACTTGCTAGAATCTACGATTTACTATAACTACGAGGCTGGACGAAACACGAGAAAATCAGAGGATAAAGAGTAGCTACGCCTGGTGGCAGACATCGTGCTGCTTCTATGATGTAATAAATCGTTGCAATGATAAAAATGTTTGTTCGTAGCAATAGCGACCTCTACAGCAACTCCATACCTAGGCTAAATGGTTAGGCAAATTGAGAACGAGTGTTTTTGATACTGTGCAGGTTTAGACAACTAAGCAAACCAAAAACCCAGACCAGGTCTTCCAACACATCGATACCTCATGTTGGCTATGAAGACGATCTGAGTGTGATTTGTCTGCCACTAAGTCTCGAGTTAACCTGATGGTTTTGCAAAAAGCAGCTACATCCTTCCACTCTAGACGTTTTAGTTGCAATCACTCGGCTGTGTTTGCGGTTGATGTGTTTGATTTTTGAAGAGGCAGGAGCGCGGGTTTGCTGGTAAGGCCAAACTATGGCTAATTTCAAAACTTTTATGAACGCTTAGTTTAGCGAAAAATGTACTTGAAATCAAGCCTAGCTTTATAAACACAATCGTAAAAGAATTGCTATATTGCAGTATTAACTGCAGTCGCGCTGTAAATTAGATACTTGTTTATCAAAATACGTCGCTTACACTTGAAAATTTTGGAAAATTTACTATAACTCAGAGCAGTTTTGGTAAATGCTACATTTTCACTTTACAGTCCTTTTATCTATCACTACAAAGTTGTACAAAATGTCTATGTACATTGCACGAGTGTGTAAAGTGAATACTACGGTTTGGCTGTAGGATGAATAACAATATGGGATGTTAACGAGACGTGTTGGCAATTGGCATGTCACCAACGACCTTTAACATGCTATTTGCTTTTAGTTGGAGCGTTGACAAAAGTTTACGTAAAGCTCTAGCACCGTTTTGTGTAAACGTTCGATCGTTAAATTTTTTTCGCCCAACAGATGAAGTCTTCTTAAAAAACATTTTGGTCTCTTACGCCCATGGTTACAGCAAGCAGGCCTACTTTGCGACAATTTAAAGTGGGTATAAAGCGTTTACTTAGATATATTTAAAGTGGGTATAAAGCGTTCACCCAATTGTTTTTCAAATTCCTACAATCCAAAATAATGTTTAAAATTTTCGGCTTTTAATTTGATGCTGCAGGTGTACAAAATATTCAACAAATGATCAAAACGATCTTCCAATTAAAAACATATCGGAAACATGAAGTCTGATTTTGCATCTTTTGACTTTGTGTTTTGGCAAATTGGTAACTCACACTCATGTGCGGTAGCTAAATATTTTACTTGATCTATCCAGGCGCGTAGCCAGGATTTGGAAAAAGGGGGGGGCTATTTTGACAGAGTGAGAAAAGTGCAAACGACCTTGACCCGAATTTTCATTGTTCTTGAATTAGTTTCACACGGTTTGTCCGAAACTTGAGACGAAATTCCTCGGAAATTCAAAGGTTTTTTCGGCTCAAAATCAGGTGGTCTCCAAAAAAAAAAAAAAAAAAAGGTCTTCACCGAAATTGGGACTGATTTTTCGGCCGATATCGGAAATCCAAACGTTTGATGGAGGGGAGGGGCTGTTTTCCTATGGGAGAGGGCTATTTTCAATTTTTTACAAAAAATCGGCCTCCAAACCACCAAAAACGTGCGATTTTGCATACTTCACAAGCCAATGGGGGGGAGGACTCGAGCCCCCCCTCCCCCCCTGGCTACGCTACTGGATCTATCTACTTCTCATGTATAACTTTAAGTTGCTGAATGAATGGCAGTAAAAAAAACAAAAACAGATGATGCAAAAGCATGATTTCTAGAAAGTATTTAAGCAAAAATCTTTTTGGACTATTAGATAACGATTTTGCGAATCGTACTTTTAAACTGAAAAGAAAAAAACTATTACGAAATCTGTTTTTTGATTGAATCTGAGTAGACTACATACTTGACACCCTTTACAAATACAAATTTTTACATCAGTTTTTACTACCACAAATTACCATGCTGATCCAATGAGACCCCGTGTTTATAATTGTGACGACGTTTGCACTCAAGAGAAACTTCAGCTGAAAAAGAATTACACAGCAGTAACAAAAAAGCCCATGCAAAAGTATGAAATGTTTGTATATAGACAATTATAGTACAGAAGGAAAATTCAACAGTGTTCAAAACAGTAGTGGCTTTAGAAACGTGCTAAGTTCTCTCCAAACCCCTCTTTTATTGCTCAGTGCATAAAAAGTAACCTGTCCTTATTCGTACGCTACATCATAAAAAGAATTGCCAGCTTTAGTCGTACGCAAGCGAGCAAATAAGTAATGCCTAAGAATTGTGTTTTTTTCTAAAATCTGCAAATTATAGCTAAAAGTTTATATACTGTAAGCCTAATTATAATAATAGCCTAATATATATACTGTAATCCTTCAAATGGCTTCCCATTATGTGCAAATTAGCTCATTCACATGGCTCTAATAACAACGCGGCAAACTTTTTCCCTATGGCGATAAACTTAAAACCCCATTAATTTCAAAAAAAAAACACAAAACTTGCCCAATACGTTGTGAATGTAAGCGTGTTTAAAAGTTTATCATCATAGTGTCCTCAGCAAGAGCCCTACCAATCTAAAAATTTTTAGAGCGAGGGGCACGACTTGCTCAGAAGATTTGAAAGTTTGAAAAGAGTTTGTGACATCAGGTATACGTATTCAAAAAGATCTACTTTATAAAACCTAACTTTAAAAGGTCTGAAATTGCTTGGGAAAGGAAAGCAAAAAAGTTTATTAGACAAATTACAACAGTGACCAAATTCATCTCATGAGAAAGACCCTAGAAATAAGCAAAACAAAAATGCATCCACTAATACAATACAGAATTAAACAATACACATACATCTCAGGACTTACCAACTGCTTATGGGTTGCTAATGGCTTTCCTTTGTAAAAGAAAAGTGTGGCGTAATGCGTCGAGAGTGGGTACCAGCACTTCTCCTTTACCTGGGTTAATAAAAAAAAAAGTATATAGATATATGAATCGTAAAGAGATTTTACAAATTTACTCTACGTTATAAAGTTGCTCAATGATAAACAAGTATAAAAGCATTAAAATCATAACAATCTTCAATAACAGTTACAGCAATATTAAACAATATTTGCCACAATAATGCCACAGCTGTACATTACCACACGAAAAAAGCTATTGAAATAGCTTTAATCCAGTTGTTTTTTATGTTGAGTTTGTAAGTTTTGCTTTGCTAAAAGACACATCTTCCAAACACAAACTAGATTAAAAATAGTCTTCTCGTCTGGCACGCAACCAGAAATCTACTGAAGGGAGAATGCTTTGAACCAAATGTAAACGATTTCTGTTTCAAATATGTGTCCAACAAACAAGGCGTGTTGACAAACTGATGCATTTTAGACCTATACCAAACGGGTAGTTAGAGGCTTTCGAGGCCCAGAGCCTGGAAGTATTTCTATAATTTTGTGGAAAAATAGCTATTGAACGCCATTTTAATGGCAATTGAAGCTTTAAGACCCATTTGAAAGAACTAAATAGCTAATATTTGGAGGCCTTTTGCAAAATATAAATTACTCAACTCTTTCAGTCCCTTCACACTGGTAAATTTTAAAAACTGTTTAAAAGCATGCTTATTTTGGTTAAATTTAAGTGCCCCTTCGAGTACCATAGTTGCGCCACTGCTCCTCTTAAATGCCTCCAAACGCTGGAGGCGTAGAGCAGTTACTTCACAGCTATCTCACAACATACTTACGTCGGAGCTTATCTTCCAGGTTATCGCATCAATGATCTAAACACAAATATTTCACGCCATATTTACTGCGATATTTACTAGTACGGAGTATATAAAATCATTGCCAACAGCTAACAGCAAGTACAGATTCGCACTGTACATTATATACCTTCGTGATCTTATTCAAACGTAGAAGTTTTCAACTTCATAACAGAATTAAATTCAAAAGCACGATCAAACGTTTGTATTACCGGTAAAGAGTACTACACAAAAGCTAGAATTCAACTGATTTAAAAAACTGCTCCATAGAGGAATGGTTATTACTTTCTTCAACTCACAAAACGATAAATTTTACATTATACTGTGGACAGGCTTTTTCATCAGATCGAGTTTCTTAAACAAAAACACGCCATTCTCAACATACCACATCATCCAAACATTTACCATCTTCAAGAGTTGCCATTGATTGATCATTAATGGAAAATCTTCCCACTGTGATTGCATGTTTTGATGATTCTGTTAACGGAAACATTAAAAAGAAATAACCCTTAGTTATGTAGAAATAGAATGCATTTCCACAGTTGCACTGGATTTTGTAGTTGCACTTATATGCTGTAAACACTCAACCCGAAAATGGTTTAACATTTCTCTTGAAAAAATTCTAATAAATTTAAAACGTCTAAAAAAATTCTACATCTATTAATTAAAAAGACAAGACTGTATGCATGATATTTTTATTTCTCCCGCTCCAGGGACAAACGCGTTATCGCTCTCTCAGTTTGGCACTCATCCAATGACAGTTACGTACAGCAACGAACATCAAAGAAGTAAAATAACTTACAATATGATAATTCTGTTGAAAATTCCTTTTCGAGCTACTTTTGCTGTGATATGGCCGCACGGCACAGTCATTTCATTGTGGAGACTAACCAAACTTTACGATGGTCATCGACGAGCATTAAGAGGAAGAATATAGCTCTGTGTTATCTTAGCACTGAAACAAAAAATGCATTTCGCTAAAAACGTAATACACACAATTACATATTTCTTATTTTAAGAAGATTATGCAATCAATGGTAAAGAGAAATGCAGTCTATCTTGTGACAGAGGCAGTGATCTTATCGAAACAATTGAAGGGTAAATACGAACTGCTTTTGCCTGCACAAATCTGTTTTTTTTTCGCGAAATATAAACCGCTTCCATTAGTCCGTACGTAGGTCGCACGACCCAAAGGCTTCAGAAACGCATTAAGCAGCATGTTTCAAAAGCAATACGGCAAAGAACCACTCCTACTCAGGAGCAGAGAATTCAACGATCCCGACCAACAAGAACACAGCCAAATAGAAAATGCAAAGCAAAAAGTAAGACTCAATTCGAACCAAAGAGCGATTCAGCCATTGGCTAATGGTTGCTGAAATCCAATCAGTGCGCACGCAACTATTCTGATTCGCGGTTTAAAATCCTAACCACAACTCGTTCTCAATTTCACTTGAGCCTGTTGGAAGCGGTTTCTTTTCATGGAAAAAAATAGATTTGTGCAGGCAAAAGCATTTCGTATTTACCCTTCAACTGTTTCGATAAGATCAAAACCTGCCGTCACTAGGTAGAAAGCATTTCACATTTCTCATTACTTTTATGCAATCCATGAAAAGTAACAGAGCTATTTAGTTGGTAACAAAATTTAGTAAACTATTTTTAGGGTTCAGTCAATTACTATCATTGCAAGCGTAAGAAATGCACTATAGTTACGAAAAAAGTTTAAATATCTTTGAAAACTTTAGAAACTCCAAACTTAAGCGTGTTGGCATCTTCAAAACTCGAGTTTAGGATAGGGCCGTCTTCTTGATCAGATTTAATTCCCAACGACAACTTGATACAGTTATTTTCTTTCACAGTATTTAAATTCGACCTACCGATAGGTGAACTCTAAACTATTTACTTGAACAGGATTCAAAATTATTGAAAGCAATTCAATAAGTGTTTAACCTATCTTAAACAACTAATTGTTAATCTAAACTTTATGAAACATACTAGAGTTTCTTTTGATTCACAATGCAATTATCAACCCTAACAGTGCAGCACAGAGTTGACTTAAAACTTTACCCAACATATCCCAATTAAATATTTATTTCAAAAACATTTTTCAATGCACTTGTGTTATAAGAACCACTAAATTTTGAGTTGAGGCTGGCTGTTCTTTAATTTTTTGCCAATTTTTACCCTCATTTGTTCTTAAATTTTGAGAGCATCGATACCAATTACATAAAACTGTTGTACTTCTAATGCTCTGTATGCTTGAGCAAACGCTTTTTTTGCTGTTTTCCCAGCATCGTAAAATTGCAAAAGCGAAAAAGCAAGCATTTTTATTTGAATGAGCACCAAAATCATTTTAGTTGCCTGTGCAGTGCGCAACATCACTATATACTTTCGAAATTGGTGCAATTTTGCTTGTAAATGCCAGAAAATCACTCAAACTTTATCGTTTTGAATCAGTACAGAGTTTAGTTTCGTTTTTGATATGAAATTTATTCTTGTTTGGTTGTTCTAAACAGTGGCGTCGCTAGGGGGGAGCAGCCCGCCCCGAGTGTCACCATTTTGGGGTGACACCATTTGCTTTTTTTTGTTTTGAGACCGAAAACCCACTGATTAGTTGGCAAAGAGCTTTTTTTTTGGTCTTCACCTATATTTTGGCCGATAAAGGGAGCCACCACAAAATCCCGCCTCGGATGCCACCATTCTTAGCGACGCTTCTGGTTCTTAAAGGCAGTGAATCATCCAGCCAATTCCGGTGGTTTACAATAGCTAAAATTGAACTATAATTTTTGATATTTTTTGTTTTAATTTTGGGACTGCGGTTGCAAAGGTATTCAACAAATACAAAAAGATGTCCCCCCGACAAAAACTTTTTGGAAACTCTGAGTTTTGTTCTTCCTTCCAAAACTACAGTTCTCTAAACTATCAGGCCTACTGTAGTTTTGGCGAGACGAAAAAAACTCAGAGTTTCCAAAAATTTTTTGTTGGGGGAAATCCTTTTGTATTTGTTAAATAAATATCTTTGCAACCGCAGCCCCAAAATCAAAACAAAAAATACCAAAATTATAGTTCAATTTTAGCTATTGTAAACCACCGGAATTGGCTGGATGATTCACAACCTTTAATATTATTTTATGTTGCTCAGGCCGGCATTGTTCTTAAACTTTGACCAAAAATGAGCCTCATGTTTTCATGAAATTGTTCATAGAAAATAAAGTGTAATTGATTTATTCCCCCTC